>JAEQML010084773.1:0-10032 GCA_016904865.1 Pissodes strobi | reverse complement strand
AATTTAATCATTTGTGGAGCCAAAGGCAATCAATTCCAGGGTAAGAAATGTAATGTAGATTCTCGGTAATTTTGTAGTTTGATATATTTGACTTTTTCGTAGCGGTTTAGCGGCGAGTGTAAAATTTAAATGCCTGACCTTAAATGCTACCGAATCGTTTCGTAGTTTTTCATTTTCATTACATAGAGGTTACAAAATTTGTGCTTATTTTTGTATTGCCACGCTGGCCCATCAAATCCCATCGTCCTCCTCCAGGCTGGAGAACACCAAAGTACAAAGTCTGGAGCTGATCACTGGGGAGTGATCCAACAAACCCCATTTTTACCCCTGTCAGACTAGGGACCGCCAAAGGAATGAGTCTGAGGCCGATGCTTCGAGTGGAAGCGGCCCTAGGTGGTAGATGCATAAGCCTACTCGCATCGTCCGGTGAAAGACCACCCCACCAGAATTGGGGAGCGCTAAGTGGTTTTCCCAAATCACGTTCCGCTTCCGCGCTGGTGATCCCGGGTTTCACAGTAGGAATATATGGACATGATGGTGCTTCCAGGATCAAAATATTCCGGAGGTAAACTCCCCGGCCATTCGGATATCCGGGCGCTGGGTGGCCCTGGGAGCCCTTCATTCCGCATTTCACAGACAGCAAAGATACCGAACCAATTTAGAATAGATTTCTGCAACATAAGAGGCCTAAATACAAACATAAATTCGGTACACCAATATCTACAAGCAAATAGACCACACATATTAGCCCTTACAGAAACACAAGTATGTTCTACAACAACAACAGTGAACTACCTCTATGCTGGTTACGACTTACATACCCGATTTAGATATAAGTTCGGAATATGCCTTTTTGTCCGAAGCGACCTTTCATGTCACCGCGAGGAAACACTCGAACCGAACAACCTTGACGTCATGTGGCTCAAGTTCACCGCCAAGGGATTAACCAAGTTTATATGTTGTCTCTATCGCCCTCCGAGCGATAGAGCCTACCAAAGCTTTTTCTCAACACTAGCTACCACCTTTGACTCAATACAGGTCGATCACCCCAGTTCAGAAATAATCGTTCTGGGAGACTTCAATGCCCAAAACACCAACTGGCTCAAACATCACAACAAGACCGACAACGAAGGTAGAGAGGCTGAAGCATTTGCCATCAGCTGCGGGCTTACTCAACTTGTAGACGAACCAACTCGAATCTCAGAGAGGGGCGAATTCGCCGCCCTCCTGGATCTTTTTCTGACCACCAATCCTGACCAGTACAAGGTTACAGTTGGTCCGCCATTAGGCACGTCCGACCACAAACTTATTACAACGGTTTGTGAATTGCCACTCATACAGAAGGATCCACCATTGCCTCGCAAAATCTGGCATTACCATTCTGCAAACTGGGACGATCTGAGGCAGTTTTACCTAGATTTTCCTTGGCTCGACGTCTGCTTTGCCACTGACGACCCGTCAGACTGCTGCGAAGAGATCATGCAAGTAATCTCCTCAGGAATGGAAGCATACATCCCAAATTCCATCAAGTTACCATCAAAAGGAAAGCCCTGGTTCGACAAAAGATGCGAAAGAGCTGTAGGAAGGAAACAGCAAGCCTATAAGTACTGGCAGCAAAATCAGACCGCTGAAAATCGCAATTATTTTATCGAAGCGAGAAACAAGTGCAAGCGTGTGATCGACGAAACTAAGGACAAACACAATCAAAGGATCAGGAATAAACTTTTGCAATGCCCCAGTGGCTCCAGGAATTTCTGGTCGGTAGCAAAGGCAGTAAGTAACAACTTTACAAAAACGTCTCTCCCACCTTTGACGGACGAACGTGGCATCACGGCGACTACAGCCAAAGAAAAAGCAAACATGCTCGCCAAAATGTTTTCATCGCACTCTACCTTAGACGTGCCCCAAAGCAAGACTCTCCCCACTATACCGAACATCAACACCACCATGGCAGAAGTCAAGTTTTCTCATCGTGATATTCGCAAAATCCTTAATGAACTAGATACGCAAAAGGCATCAGGACCGGACGGAATACCTGCCATCGTGCTAAAGAACTGCGCCAACGAACTAACACCTGTTTTTTCCAGGCTTTTTTCTCTTTCTTACAGAAAAGGGATTTACCCATCCTCTTGGAAAGTCGCTCGAGTGCAACCTGTTCCAAAAAAAGGCAAGAAAACCACGCCCTCAAACTATCGCCCGATTGTGTTGCTTCCAATAATCTCCAAAGGCATGGAACGTGTAGTCAACCAGCAACTACTCAAGTACCTCGAGAGCAACAGAATAATCAGCGATAATCAATACGGCTTTTGCAAAGAGAGATCGACAGGAGATATATTGGCCTATGTCACTCATATATGGAGTAGGGCAATTGAAAACTACGGAGAGTCTCGAGCGATTGCGTTGGATATTTCAAAGGCATTCGACAGAGTTTGGCATGACGGACTGCTCAACAAACTGCCGTCCTTGGGACTGCCCGCCTCTCTCTGCAGCTGGCTGGCCAGTTTCCTTAAGAACCGATCCCTACATGTTGCAGTCGATGGACACATCTCGGACACATTCACCATCAACGCGGGCGTGCCTCAGGGCGCAATACTTTCACCAACTCTGTTCCTCATCTATATTAATGACCTGCTGATCGAAACGAATAATCCTGTTTACAGTTTTGCAGATGACAGTACCCTTGTCTCCCACTTTAGATCAGAAAAACCCTTACCAGCGACTGAGACTCATCACCGCAGACAGGAGCAGATTACAGCAATTAATCAAGACCTGGAGAAAGTTCAAACTTGGGGCGACCGAAATTTGGTCCAGTTCAATGCAGCAAAGACCCAAGCAGCAACGTTTACTAAGAGGGCCAATACAGCGGGCCCTGACATCATTATGGCAGGATCGACCATTCCTTCATCCTCGTCAATCGGGCTGCTGGGTGTCTCGGTCAACAGCAATATGTCATGGCATGACCATGTTGCTAACATCGCAAAATCAGCCTCCCAGAAGCTTGGTGCGCTATTTCGCAACAAAAAACTCTATACACCGCAGCAGTTGCTCTTGCTGTACAAAGCGCAAATAAGACCGTGCTTAGAATATTGCTCACATATCTGGGGTGCCGCACCAAAGCATACCCTAAAGCTGCTGGATTCCATTCAGAAGAGGGCTGTGCGTCTCGTCGGCGATCCGGAGTTGACCCGGAATCTGGATAGTCTGGAACATCGCAGACATGTGGCCGAGATGTCTCTATTTTACAGATACTTTCACGGCAGATGTTCCCAGGATTTGGCCCACATAATCCCGCCCCTGGCAACTCCTGTCAGGCAGTCCCGACAGACGGCAGGAGCGCACCAGTTCGTCGTACAACTAGAAACACCTAGAACATCGCTTTACCAGAACTCCTTTGTCTGGCGCACTGCATCACTGTGGAACTCACTTCCAGGACATCTGTTTCCCACTAGTTACAACCTACAAATATTCAAGAACCGTGTCAATCAACATTTTCGCACACACACCGCTCGTCGAGCGCCATAGGATCTACCTTTAGTGTGTGTGCCACTGCCATAAAAAAAAAAAAAAAAACACAAAGTTCGTGATTAAACTACATGATATCTAAATTGGATATTTGAAAAGCGGTCACACCAAGCCTTCCCGTTGACTAGGAATATATCAAAAGCCTGCCAAAGAAAAGAGAAAGAGAAAAAAAATCGAGCATCCTTGCAGAATCTAATATATATACCAGGTTACCATCTATTCATCAGTTTTCAAGAATCAAAAGGTCGATTCCAATAGATATAATCGATTGACCTTAATTTGAGTTAACCCAGGAGTTTTGATTAATTTTTCTTATGTTTCGTTGGTCTTGATAGGTTTCTTTACCAGTGAATTAATAGATTACCTTCATTTGACTACATAATGCCTTCTATCTTAGTCTCTATCTAACTTCCCGCAGCACTATAATGCAACGTGCCCTAAAAGTAATTAAATAAATTATTAATAAAAACTAAGCTCTAGAAGCCGAAGAACTAACAGTAATATGAAGTTCTCTTGAACATGTGTTGCTCTTATTGACACAATGTTTTCAAAGCTGTTTAATCAAGGAAATATAAAAAGTAGTTTCAATTAAATCTGTTTTCCGCAAATGGTGCAACGAGAATAGATGAGATAAAATAAAAACGTTTCCGGCCTCTAAAGAAGAACTGAAACTCGGCGAAAGCGCTTACAACACATTTTTCCTGTTATTTATGCTATTTCATTAATTTTATCATGACAGGTTAACATTGTTTCCGCTTCTGAAAACGTGCAATTAATAGTCCGCTATGTTTCTCTAATTATCCAGATTTCAGAGTTTTAATTTTAAAATAGTGGCGCAACGGTTGTACCCCCTTAGGCGAATTTAATGGAAGATATTTATCGAAGCCATTTGCCGTTTCTCCAAAGGGATTTACTAGTACCTCTTCTTTTTTATTTTTCGTCAATACCCTATTTAAATTAATGTTGTAAACACTAACATTTTATTACGGCGCGACAAATATAAGCAACTAACAATAATTTTACGATGGGAAAATGTTTTTTTAAGAAACGCCAAAATGCAAGCTCCTGGGACCTTTTTCTAGGCCTTACCTTTTATCGTCAGGCTCACAGGGCAGGAAGGAGATCAGAACACAAGAGAACGGATCATTCTTTTCTGCTATAGATCAACTTCATATAATACGAGTATAATCACCTACTTCATAAATAATAATTCACGAGCTTCGAATAAAAGTGGTCCTAAAGCATTTTTCTATATACTGAGTTAAGTTCAGCTTTTCACACCAGTAACAGTTTATTTGGTTTAAAAGAGATCCAACCGATTTCTTACATAGAGCGCCATCTATTCGGAGTTGGAAAAGCATGTGAATAGAATTACAGAAATATTCATTTAGAGCGGATCAAAGTGCATTTATTCTGAATTTGCTTTAATATTTAGGAACATGTAGCGAAAGTAGGGCGCCATTTTGTAGCGAAAGCGAGCGAAATATTATTTAACTAATTATGCATGGCGTTGGGCGCCAATTTGTAATGAAATACTAGTTGTTCGCCAACTGTATACTACTAGACTCTTTTTTTCTTTACGGTTTTTTCTTCAGGGGGTAGGTCGTTTCTTTTATTAGACGTAATTTTTTTATGGGCACCAGGGTTCCTAGAAACAACGCGAACTGAATTCATTCTTAATTATAAATAAATATTAAGATAAAAACATCACAAATTTGCCCTTACAATTCGCAATGTCTCACAGACCTCTATCTTGCAATAAATTAAAGAAGTAAATTTCAAAACAGCAATATATTAATTATACAATTAAATTACAAGTACGATTGATGAAATTTGAAATGGAGATTATCTATATAATCAAATGGCTAATGTAATTGATGAAATTATTTAAAATGAAGTTTATCTGATGAATAAATTGATTTAGTAATGAGAATTAAAATTAATGTGAAAGATTAAAAAGAATGAAGCGTTATAATTGGTCTTTACAATACGTTTATCTTCTGATTGGCTAATACTTAGCTTGTCCAATTATTCTGTAACCATGCGATCATATTGGGACCTCTACTGGAACCGTTTCTGCCTGTTCCGAAGTTAGTATCTGTTGGGTTTATCGAGGACTTATTTGGTTCACGAATTATTAATTCCCACAGAATAGCTTAGTACAGCAAGTGGACGAACACCTGCTACTTGCCAAGCACGGTGTTTTTTTCAGCCAATTCGGGGGTGTTGAGTACATGCAAGAGGAAATAAACTAGTCTTAGACCAATGTATATCGCTAATTAAATAATATGCAAGGATATATCATGTGAACATCAGTGACACTGTTAAACACATGAGTAAGCACTCAACACATTGAAAATTTACTGGTTAAAGCAGATATAATCAAAGACTTGAATTACAATGTTAAGTTGTGCAAAAATTATAAATAACAACTGTTACTCAAGATATTCTTTTCTTAAAATATGAAACTCAAAAGAAAATAATGACTGAAATTTAAAATTCAAAAGAAAATAATGGAATAACGTTCCAATTCAATGACTCTCGGTAAATCTAGGTAAAAGGTAACTTTGAATTTGATAATAAATAGAAAAATAGAGGTACAACCTCTATTAACGAGTCTTATAACTCAAAATAAGTAATTACTATTACTTTTATTTCGGCCGTTGGCACATAAACAAAGATTGAGCGCAATTGCGCCTCAATTTAATTAAAGATAAAGATAACATAATCACTACCTCGCATTCGAGATAGAAATTTAGATAACAGATAAAACGAGATAAATTTACATATGCGAGATTAACCTCTCATAAATGCAACGTAATGTCGATACACCAGGATTGAGACTAGACAGGACGAGTGCTAATAATTCTATGCTTGATGTAACAAATACACTGAAAATTTAATTAAATGAGCCTGTAAAGAAAAAAATATTAAAACCGGCAATACTATGAGGGAAAATTCGGAGAAATTCTACCGAAAATTGAATTTACTACCTTTGCAGAAATATATTGAATTTACTTAGAGAATTAACCCAAATAATACTGTTCAACTTGAATGAAAATACGAAAAATAATGTGCGTGACCACTGAACGATAAAATAATTACGATCTCCCTAGATTTGGACTAAGCCTCTTTCAAATTACATGAATTTGACTAATGAGAGACGCAAATATTCACCAATAAATCGGTAATATTACCCAAACGGCCACTACAATAATTTAAAATTATTGAAGATTTAAGCTAATTAAACGTTGAATATAAAAATGTTAAATTCTTGCTTTAGTTCAATAAGACTAAGCGAATCATAAACAAATATTAATTATGTATTTAAAAATGAAAGAATTAGTTAAATATATGGCAAGATGAATTAAGTATTTCAAGATTAAAAAATTAACACTCACCCGTCAATGTCTCAACACAAGATAAAATATCTCATATTTAAAATTCAAGACGTTGGACAAAATTATGTTTGCCGATGTTTTATTGGCTAATTTATAACATGTGATTAACACTATAAATCACGTAGCGTCAAGCCATAGAAATACCCAATATTAAATATAGTAATCTATAGTAAATTAAATTCATGAAGTGTAGGTATAAAATAGCGTACTGCGCTCCTAAAATCGCTAACCACACGAAATAAACCCATTCGTGATTAGATGTCACTGGCGGCTTAAATATTAATTATCGAAATTCATTCGCAATTGAATTGAAATTTTAGTGTAGCCGAATAAGCATATATTCCGTTACCAACAAAGTAAAGTAAACGAATACAAAAAATTAAAAAAAGTCTACCCACCAATAGAGACCTACAGATACATACACGGCAAGTATCTTGGACCACAAATTTTATAGATTACAGCAAGTTCTGTGTTAGGTAAAGTATTAGGTTATATTTTTTAGCTGCCCTTATAGTAAAGGTTGACAAAACATTAATCAGTGTTGCCAAGTTGTGGATTTTTCTTAACATTAACTGAAACGTTCCTATTTCTGTTTACTTTCGAGATAACTTTGCATGATTTTAATTGTTTTTGAGTATGCTGAGTAATTTTTAGTCGTGTTTCTTTTTAAATAGGATTATGTTGAAAATATTTTTTTTTCTTTCAAACATCGATCCATTTACAACAGATGAAGAAAACAAATTCAACCCAGGAAAATGAGAAAACTCAGAAAAGTAAATGAAGGCAAGTGAAAAAAAAATTAAAAAGAGTTTTACGAATTCCGGAATTATGTGTTTTTTTTTTAATGACAGTAGCGCATATTAAAGGGAGATCCTATGGCACTCGACGAGTGGTGTGTGCGAAGATGTTGATTGGCACGGTTCTTGAGTAGTTGTAGGTTGTAATTAGGTGGAAACAGATATCCTGGGAGTGAGTTCCACAGTGAAGTAGTGCGGCAGCCAAAGGAGTCGTTATAAGGCGATGTTCTAGGTGTTTCCAGTTGCACGGTGAACGGGTGCGCTCTTGCCGTCTGTCGTGACGGTCTGACATGCGCTGAAAATATCTATAAAATAGAGATAACTCGGCCACATGTCTGCGGTGTTCCAGTCTATCCAGATCCCGGGTCAACTCCGGGTCACCAAGGAGACGCACAGCTTCCATCTTAGTGAAATCCAGCAGCGTTAGGGTGTGCTTAGGTGTGGCACGCCATATGTGTGAACAATATTCTACGCACGGTCTTATTTGCGCTTTGTAGAGCAAGAGCAGCTGCTCTGGTGTATACAGTTTTTTGTTGCGAAGTAGCGCACCAAGTTTCAGCGAGACTGATTTTGCGATGTTAGCAACGTAGTCATGCTAGAACATATTGCTGTTGACTGAGACACCCAGTGCTCCGATTGACGAGGATGAAGGAATGGTCGATCCTACCATAATGATGTCAGGGCCCGCCGTATTGGCTTTCTTGGTAAACGTGGCTGCTTGGGTTGTTGCTGCATTGAACTGGACCAAATTGCTGTCGCTCCAGGTTTGAACTTTCTCCAGATCTTGACGAATTGTTGTAATATGCTCCTGTCTGCGGTGATAAGTCCCAGTCGCTGGTAAAGGTTTTTCTGATCTAAATTAGGAGACAAAGGTACAGACATCTGCAAAACTGTAAACAAGATTATTGGTTTCGGTCAGCAGGTCATTAATACAGATGAGGAACAGAGTTGCTGAGGCACTCTCGTGCATTAATGGTGAATGTGTCTGCTGCTGCAGAGAGACGCTGGCAGTACGAAGAACGGCAGATTGTCGAGCAATCCGTCATGCCAAACTCTGTCAAACGCCTTCGAAATATCCAACGCAATCGCTCGAGATTCTTCGTAGTTCTCAATTGCCCTACTCCATATATATGAGTGACATAGGCCAATATAACTCCTGTCGATCTCTGTTTGTAGAAGCCGCACACAGATTTAAGGCCCCATATTAGGATAATTGAAATATTTTCAATAATAAAATATTTGATATGTTCCCCTGAATTCATTTTTATCTAATTATTTTTTGAAACCTTGCATTTGTGTTATAGTTTTCTAATCCTTTTTCTAATTCATTAATGTAATACATTGATTTAAAAGATATTTTTAAAGTTCAAAATACTTAACCATCAATTATCTACAAACAAATAAATTTGCACTTATATCTTATATCCATTTTATTCTAAGCACTTCAATTATAGTACATAGAAGACAAGTAGAGAAGCTCTTTAATGAAAAATATAAATGCATTTAATACAGTTTTATTAGTCGAAGCATAGGTGCATTCCCCAGTTTGATATCTGATAATTGTACATCCTCTGCATTATTAAATTCGTCCCCAACTTCAGGGTTTTCAAATTTATTTTTATGGTTGTATATAAAATTTCCTCCTTGCCCTTAGATGGTTTAAATATGAAATAAGTACCGAAAATTGAAACACATTGAGTCGCTAGTCTACCTTGGACAAGATACAAGTTAGCTTCTTTGCTTGCTTTTAAATAATATTAACTTTAATAATAATACTAGGGATAATTAGTACACTGCTTTTTGATGTTTCAAAATAATTGAATGAGATATTTTTCTCTACATATGTTTCGGCTTGATGAGGCCTTTATCAAGAGTAGTTGTATACTAAAATCTAAATTGTTATACCCTACTAAACCGCCTGACTGTATTTTGTTTTTATTGCACTGTCAATTATGCAGGTGTTTAAAGAGCAGTCAGTTAGTCGTTGATATTTAAAACGGTTGTTTTTTGTGACTTTTGGATTTCTAGGTACTGCAAAAGGTTCAGCCTTCTGCTTTTTGTTTTCGTGTGTAAAAGTTTTACAGTATTCGTATCTATGAAATGGTTATTTTCTATACAATGTTTTGCTAAGCCAGAGTTTTTAATATTATGTAAAATCAATTTTTTGTGTTCCTTAATCCTAATATTTAAGTTTCGGCCAGTTTGTCCTACGTATACAGCTTCACAGTTCACACAATTTATTTTGTAAACACCAGATTTAGATTTTTTGTCAATTTTGTCTTTATCATTTATTAATCTTCTCCCTAGATTAT
>JAEQML010084770.1:0-10033 GCA_016904865.1 Pissodes strobi | reverse complement strand
TACTTTGGCTACTTTTCACCTTGGTAGCAAGATCATTAGAGATGGAGAAAAATGAATTTCGCATTCCTATCTTAACTTTTAAAGAACTATCTGACGATACTAAATGGCAGGCGGTACCATGGGTACCAAATCTGGTACCTCGGTAGGTACAATCAGTTAGCACCATCAGATAGCTCTTGGAAAGTTAAGATAGGAATGTGAAATTCATTTTTCTCCATCTCTAATGATCTTCTTGCTACCAAGGTGAAAAGTAACCAAAGTACCGATTTTCAACTGTTTATAGTTGTGAAACTACAGTAGCGTCTTCTGACAGCGATCTGTTTTGACCTTTTCTTGTCGGTTCCACGACGCGACCCGACGTTGGCCGAATCGGCAGAATTACCCATGTGTTCGCGGTACGCTGGATTCCTTGTAAACGACTGATAGGTCAGTGGATCGATAGTGTGTTTATGATGTAAAGGTTGCTGGTTTGATCCCCATCAGTGCCAAGCTTTTTTAATTCTTTTTTAGTTTTTATTTCTAAAAAAATTTTAAAAGTGAAATATTACTTATTGTAATATACATATAGCAACTTGCATGTGTTTGCGCGAATACATTCACAAAGAATCCTCCTTCTCCGAATGAATTACAACTTAATTATTGCAGACATTCGGCCAGTCGCCGAAGGTCACAAGAAAAGATCAAAACAGACCGCTGTCTGAAGACGCTAGTTGAAACTACTAACTCTAGAGGTAAAACATCATACATAAAATATTCTTAGAATTTTACGAGGAATCGAAAAATACATTCATATATAGGGTGTTCCATTGAAAAAGAAAATTATCTTTTTGTTTTTTCCTCTATACTGATAATTTTTCCAATATTTTTTATACGCAGAAAAAAAGTATTTTTTTGTCATAAGCTCCCAAAAATAGCTATTTTACGGACTCATTTGAGTCCGTAAAATGCTTCTTTTTAGGCCTAGTCCCTAAAAGTCGTCATGGCAACCTTTACGGACTATTCCAAAATTCCTGAATATGTCTAAATGTCAAATTTTGAATGACATGACAAAATTGTCAAATAGTTGCTACGATATCAAATTCTAAGCTAACTTTGTCGTACATTATGATTTCAAAAATTATGGTAAATTTGCAAATTTAGGCGTTCTGAAGAATTGCAAAAAGCGTATAAATAAAAATTAAATTTTGGGAGCGTATGACAAAAAATAGTGTTTGTCACACGTACCTAAATGAAGTTTTTCAGGACTCATCTGCTATTCCGGACTCGGCTTACGCCTCGTTCGGAAACAGCAATGATTCGTCCTGAAAAACTACATTTTAGGTACTTGTAACAAAAATAACTATTCTGTACCTATGTAACTATACTTTTCATTTTTTTTGTGACACTTAAAATAAAAAAGTTAAAGGGGGGCGACATTATAGGGGATCACCCTGTACATTTTCTAAAGACAACTTGTCGCAAAAATTGTGGATAAACGCTAGTTGTCGTGAAGATAGTTTTAATCCTAAAACATCTTGAATATGCTCAAGGCATTTCAAATACGACAACTTTGAAAGAACTTTGAAGTATGAACTTTGGATTTATGAGTCAAGAAAGGGGCCTAAACTAAAGGGTGATACAGTACTCTATCAGATTTAGATACTGTCTGGTCTGAATTATAACTTTTTTGCAGTGTTTAGTGCTAAAATTCTTATATTTTATTGGGTAAACAAGTGAAAATTTGACAATTAAAAATGCGTTATGCTGTGCACGGTTGTAAAAGTGATTATCAAGCCAAGAACTTTGATAAAACTATTAGATTTTATACATTCCCTAAACACTTTGTCGCAAAAATTGTGGGTAAACCCGTGTTGTAATAATTTTAATAAAATTCAGTTATTTTCTAACCTATAAGATTTATATCATTTTAATGACAAATTGTTTATGATTATTTTCCTTTTATACCCCTATTTTATTTCATTTGACAACTATTTGATAACGAAATCAAACAAGAACTGCTAATATCGAAGATTTTGTAATAAAACTAAACAACCATTTCCCCACCATTAAATTTACTTATGAAGTCTCGACTTGGTCAACTTGTAACTACCATTTTTGGATAGTTTAGTAATAAGAAACAATTGCAACACAATAGAATTTGATATTTATAGAAAAAGTACTGCCACTAACCGATATATTCCTAATAACTCCTTTCACTGCGATCAACACAAAATGGTCAGCTTTCATTTTTTTGTACACCGTATGGGTAACTTTCCTTTCAGCAGAGAAAGATTTAATAATGAGAAGGAGATAATTAAGAATATAGCAAAAGTTAATGGTTTCAATACTAACTTAATAAATAGACTAATTCATAGGCATTTATTTAGAAAGACCATTTACTCCAGTCATATAAGAATTTATCTACGAAAAAAATCCAAGTGAGCTGAAATTTGACATACACCTTTACTTTTATTATACTAATAATGTGTCAAAAGTCCCCAGCGATATCTTGTTTGCTCAAGGTCAAATGTCACACAAATTGGTTTTTCGCAAATATTTTGTTTCCTGTATGCCCTACGGCTTTTTTGGCTATTAAAAAAAATAGAGATTAAAAAATTCTCTTCAAAAAGTGTTACATATATATTTTACGTAAAACTAACTTTTTTCACACTATACGCCAGGAAAACACAGGGTAACGGTACATCTGTTTCCACAACACCCCAGAGGCTGGATGCAATGCGCGTTTTTTTACATGGTTTCCCCAGTAGGCCTAATTCATGATATTGCTTGATTTTGTAACTTCTACAGCTCATCCTCATTCTCGTCATCTGTCCTCTCTTCCACGTCTTCGTCCTCTGATATCTCCTCCAAGTTGTCGTCCTTTGTCCCCTTTTCCAGATTTTCGTCGTCTTCCCCAACATTTTTTTTTCTCCTGTTATATTTTGTGTCAATAGGTCAACAGGCTCAAACTAATTATCTTCTTCATCCTGAATGGTTTCTTCGGTAACGCAATCGACATTTGCGTTGAGACATGACTGACCGTGCCAATGATCGCAAAGTATTGAACAGGACAGTCAAACTTTTCTGCACCCGCAATTTGTGTTATATCCTTTACAGTTGCAAATAAAAGTACATCTGGTGCAGGTGGCAATAAAGTCCTAATGGGCTCCAAAATATTATTATTTAACGCCCATCCCCATTGTTCAGGATTTAAGTAATTACCAAGCCAACTCTGTACTTGATAATACACTCGACTTAGATGTTGACATGCAGCTGCGGCAGTAGGAGGGAGTGACGACAATTTCACTGCGGTGTTAAGTCTTGTTGATTTCGCAAATGTCATGTATAGATAGTTTTCAATGGATAATTCTGTTTTAGGAGCTCCATAGATTGCCCGAAGAATGCGTAATCCATTTTCCACAATCGCCTCTACTGTACTTCTTTCCTGTTTAAACACTTCCGCAAATTGAAGCAACTCGAACATTTAGAAACTTTTATTTTTCCTCTATTAAAAAGCGCAGAGGTTGTATCGCAGCCAATAATTGCATGCAGTAACAACAGATGCTTTTCACAATTTGGATACTTATTTAGGCTAGAAGAAGAGTATGTTTTTGATGTTATTTTCCCTTTCCCTGGTTTAAACAAGAAAACATCCTGGTTTAAAGGAGCACGTCCTATTAGAAGAACTAAGAGCAGTGTTGGGATATCTCAGGTGCCGCCTCTACTATTAAAACGTCGGCGTCGTCTCTAGCTTGTTTCACAGCTATGTTGACAGATTGTAGTTTATACATTAGCATTGATATTAATCTAGTTTTGTTTGAGTGATTGGATAGGAACTTTTCTTGGCCAAGTGTCACTTGCATTGCCTCGCCAAAAATGACCTCTACGGATCCTGAAATTAAAGCGCTTCGTCGAAGTGGTTCCAGTGCTTTTATATTCTTGCTATTGTCACTGTATCCATCAAAGACAACCGTAATGTCAGAGCCAAAGTGTTTTTGTATATAATCAATATATCTTTTAATTATTCACTCAAAAGTATCATCTTTTTGCCATATTACACGGTGCAGCAGGAATCCACCATCAATGACGTAAGCAACGTTATCAGCTAGTATTTCATCACACCGAGGCTCGCAGCATTTATAGAGCATTGATTTAGCAGTTTTCCGCATGCCTGCATTAAGCAGGACGCCCACAGAATCGGCACAGACCGGCTCGGCACGGCCAGCACTGCCGGCATTCGTTATTAAATGAGATGCCGTTCCGCGCTGTTCCGATTAAATGGGCGCTGCCTCGTTTAATAACGTACATAGCAACTTATGCCGGCCGTGCTGGCCGGTCTGTGCCGATTCAGTGGGCGTCCTGCTTTATCAAATAGTGCTGTAGGATAAGGACTTGAATCGTTCTGCATATATTCTTTCAGGTTTTTGTCAAATTTCTTGTACAAACTGATTCTTTGAAAGAGCAGCAAACGATCTACAGCAACGTTTACGTCATGAACTTTAATAGAGCTGCTGACTGACAAAAGCGGAAGGACCCTGTTTGCACGTTTAAATTTTATTTCACTAAATTTTAGCCCAACAATTATGAAGTCTGAAGTCCAATTTTGTATACATCGTAACAGTTTATTTTTTCAGTACCGACCACATCTGTAGCTAGCGATATAAGTTGATTTGTTTTTGGAAAAGGATTATAAGAACTAAACCAGTCAACCAATTTTTTTACGTCTGCATTATCTCTCTTAATGCTTGAATCTCTTGCATCACATGCTGATCAGCGGTGTCCAAAGATACATGGCAAACTTTTTTAATTGCTTCGCAGACCGAATTCATTGAATGCATGCCATAAATCTATTTGCACAGTACACTTTCTCGTGTACTTCGTCCCCTGGAGACACCTCCCTCAGATTTCATAGATTTCATTAAGGTTTGCTCTATTATCATGTCAGTCCAGGTTCCGCCGCTGAACTTGTTTGACCGTCGAATCGTGAAAAATCCATTGGAAAATATTTCAAATTCCTGCTGGTTCATATTCTTTTGTAATTCTAGCATATCTTGAAGGTACAAATGCGCTGTCTTTGCGTACAAGAAATGCCCCGCAGCATGGAAATAAGGAAGCATTTTCTTCACAGCGTTTAGATGTCCATTCCAGTTTCCTAACCTCTCAGCACGGATGATCTCTTTTGTTATACATACCATATCAATGTATTGTACCTATAATTGCGACGTGGGATCTTGACTTTTTATTTCATTTAATTTGTCAATGAATTGTTCCCTTAATAATTTTAAAACACCGAGATTTTCGTCTACGTTTTCATACGATATTTCTCCAGTTAATATATTTTTAATGTAATTTTTGAGAACGTCTTTTTCATCATAGCCTATTTCCATTCCTTTAAAAATAATGCTTAACAAAGCGCTAAGAAGTAATGTGTGACCTCTGATAGCTCGTGCAAACGCGTTAGCACTTACTATTTTATCAACGGAATTAGGAGCGTAAATAACGCTGAGAGCTTCCTTGATGCGACTTCCAGCCATTATGTATGCAATACATCCAAGAAATGATAAAAGCAGATGGAAACCTCCAAGTCTTACTATAACTTTTGACATATCTGATCCAGCTAAAGAAGCAGCAACAATTTCACGAGCTTTCATATATAGTGGCTGATCGAATGTATCTATACAAGTTTGGTGTTTCTGCAGCCGTGCATTTTCCATGGCACAATTTAGTGTCGTATAAATTGTATTGTAGTTGCTTGCCGGGTGCTGAATAAATGGCAGAAAAATAATTCGAGATTGTGAAAAGTTTTTGTTATTTTGAGTAAGACACTCCATGAATCCATTCCATCCAGGGAGTCCCGGAAAACCTTGGAATTTACCATACATCCATAATAAATCAGCCATATGTATTGGCTCCGCACTTTGGTCACAATCAATTTCTTGCACTACAATTTTGAAGTGGCTCGTGTGCGACAGCAGCTAACTCGTTAGCAGGTGGCATCGTCGTAGATTTATTTATGGCTTCTTCAGAAGCAACGGGGCTGCTTGGAGTTACTATTTTAATAAGTCCCATAATGTGAAGTGTGTTGTGGCCGTCTATTGTGGAGATATTGATATCTGCATTGTCTGTTGAATACTGAATAAGAGCATCAGTCTCAGGTTATAGCAGCAGACGAGGGACGACAGTTTGAACTCAAGGTTAAATAATGTGGTGATAAATAGTTATTATGACATCGGTCGTTATTTTAACAATAGGTAACATCGCATTTCGATATTGTATTTTAAATGTATTTACAGTCAACCGCGGCATCACGTAATCGTTTGTATAGAGACATACTGCGTTGTTCTTTATTTTTTGTGGTTACCCAAAAAGTCCTACGATTTACGGAAACCGAGATATTTAAGAAAATAAGAGTTTTATGGCCTTTCACCTTAAATAACTAAAAACGCAAGCGCGATATTTATGGGGACTTTTCAGACATTGCTCACAAAGTCAAAATAAAGGTGTAAACAAAATTTAAGCTCACTTGCATTTTTTTAGCAGATGCTGCTTTTTCCGGCCTAATATGACTGGAGTAATTCGTGATTCCACTTCTTTCGTTAATCAGGATAAAAATACAAAATATGTCTCGATACCATATAATCCTCAGTATACTAGGAGGACTCCAAAGAGTTTTTAAGGAAGTAGGTTTACAATTAGTATACCAAACTCAGTTTAACATTAAGAAATGATTAGGTGGTCCAAAGGACAAAATTGAAATAGTAGAAAGAAGTGGAATATATGAAATTGGACGCATCGATTGTAACCAAAAATATGTTGAGCAAACTAGAAGATATATACAAACCAGATTCAAGGAACACATAGCTCATTTAAAGTATAGTAGAACAGAAAAATTAAATGTTGCCGAGCATGCTTTTGATAATAATCATAGAATAACAATTAAAAATTAATTCATAATATATCTGATAGGAGATTATTAGACGCATACGAAAGTATGGAAATTATTAAATGTAAGAATAGTTTAAATAGAGATAAAGGGCCTATTCCGTACAGTCTATTGTATTGGTTGATCGAGCGTGACCAGTAGGATTCCAGGATTGGTTCCGCTTGATTAAGCAAACAGTTGTTAGTATAAATATGATTTAGGTTATTTGACAAGCCTAACAGTGTAACAGTTAAATCTAAAATTTCTGTATATACTGGGGCTGTTACCATTACAATTTAAAGTAATACCGCTCTTTATGACGTCAATGCGCAGAGAGAGCCGATTTTGAAACCGCTGAGTATCCTACCTTCTCCCTGTTATTGTATCATGGTACTCTCCGCTCCTATAATCACAAACTATTAAGAATAACCTTTGCTACAACAATGCATTTTCCTTCTAAATAACATAAATGAGTTAATAATAAGTAAACTTGACCACTCACCTATACTAAATTTAACTAATCCCGAAGTATTTCTAAGGACACTGGCGGCGTATGCCTGAGTCACACCTACCAAACTCTTGCCATCAACTTCTATAATTTGGTCGTTCACTTTGATGCGACCATCCTTAGCAGCTGCGCCGTTGGCAGTTATAGTTTTGACAAAAATCCCTAAAAATTTCATAAAACTTTATGGAATCAAAAAAAGTTAATAAAACATTATATCAAAGCGTAAACATTTTTATTATTATCAGAGAAAATTTCATTTATAACTAATGTTGAAAATATCAATTAGAAATCAACAAATACACGTAATAGACTAAAATATCCATATAATTACCTAGCTTTTCGAGGCCTGCATCAGCTCCTACCCCCATCCCTATGATACTCAATCCCAACCCTTCGGGACCTTTGATCAGCTCCACTGGGAACACCTCCATTTTTTCCACTCTTTTTTCTAGCTCGTATTCGGCTGACGCCGCCACTGGGTCAACATCTTCATTTCGCCTACATCAAATACGTAATTAATAATAGGAACTTTAATTATCATTTTGAAGAATACTATTCGTAAGGAAGACAAAATCTTACCTATCATACTCTGATATACTAAACGTAGAAAACACCCGAATTGGTTCAACGGAAAAGTTCACTTTCGTGGGCTTAGGAACATAAACCGGATAGTCGAGATCGTCGTCTTCATCTTCTGGAGGTAGACCGGGTACCTCCATCCAGAAGTGGCCGTCTTCGTAATAGTGAACGCCATGTTCGATACCGACTAAAGCAACGGGTTTTGGTATGTAATCAGTTACGTCCTCGCTGACGGTTTCGAGGTTGTTTGTGTCCGATATACTGGTTACAGAATCTGACAGGACAAAAAAAATCATTTTAAAATGTGCTAGCATACAGAAAATTAGTGTAAATAATAATAAATAATAATAAAACTTTATTCATACAAATACAGTACACTATAGTTACAATAAATATTTGTTCAGGAGATAAATTACAATTACAGCCCCTAGATGCTGTAGCATCCGTATGGGCAAATACTATGAACTATAATAATAATATAACTGTCTATAATATTGATAAACGGAATAAGATACGATGTCGATACAAGTAACTTAACAAGGAGGAATGTCTATATTTCTGATTTACGTAAACCCAAACTAACCCAACTTGACATCTCTGTGACGTTTACACTGTTTGCGAATAATGCAACTAAATTCAAATTCAAATTTATTTATTGCCCTTTGGTTCTTACACTTTGGGTCGTCAGTTATATCCCTATTCCTATTCTAAACAATAAACATCACTTGCTACCTATACTATACTTTAAAGAAAGAGAAATACTATTATACTAGAATTTAAAAAATAAACAGACAAACAAAGTCAAGATATAAAATTTACAATTTAAAATTCAAAGCACAGGTGTTCAAAAGAAAACACATACATATGAGTACATGAGATCAATATTATGACCCAATAAAACGACTATTACCAAATGCTAGCAATAAGCACAGTCCACCCCTACCGCAATGTCCCAACGGTGCACAAGAAATTCATGAGTACTGTAAAATGGATGTGAACTAAAGAACTTTTTTAGGGTTTGCTTAAATTTTGCGTATAGGGTCTACTAGTATCTTTCATGCTTGTTGGAAGACAGTTAAACACCTTTATACCCATGTAGTAGGGTCCTATCTCATACAAAGTTCTTGCATGTTTAGGCACTCTTAGGTTAGCCCCGTACCTTGTTACAACACCACTACCACCCATTGCACTATTGCTCACAAATATATCCCTATGCCGATATACGTAACAACACATACTATACAAGTACACTGAATAAACTGTCATGATCTTAAGTTTATTAAATAGTGGTACACAGCTGTCCAGGAAGCCATCTCTACACATCGTTCTTATAATGCGCTTCTGCAATACAAAAATACGGGACATCATCTGGTTTTGGACTCCCCAAAATAAAACACCATACAGCAGGCGGGAATGGACAAATGCATAATAGAATGATAGCAGGGAATCATGGTTAACAATATCCCTTAGTTTATAAATACCATAGTTTGCCGATGAGAGTTTCTTACATGTTGCCTCACAATGCTCAAGCCAATTTAGGTTATTATCTAGTTCAACCCCGAGAAATTTTAGAGTCTCTACCTGTTTTATGGGTTGATTATTTATATGAATTACATATTGTCCGTTGACTATTTTATTTTTGTTTCTAATGGGTTGATTATTTATATGAATTACATATTGTCCGTTGACTATTTTCCTTTTGTTTTTGAATTCGATAAAATTTGTTTTATCATGCATGCTCTTTTTACACCTGAAATGCATTCGTGCAGCAGTCAGATTGGCTATCTGATAAGCCATATTCGACTCCCCACAAGATATCACAACAGAGGTATCATCGGCAAACTGTATAACCGACATTCTCACCACTCACACCAACATTTAAGTCGTTATAAAGTATAAGAAACAGAAGAGGCGAAAGCAGAGACCCCTGAGGTGCTCTTGTGGATGTAGAGTCAAAAGAGGACTGATAGGAATGGTTAGCCAAACTGCCCTTCCATCCCTTAATGTGTACTGTTTGAATGCGATCTTGTAAAAACGATTTGATC
>JAEQML010084769.1:0-10033 GCA_016904865.1 Pissodes strobi | reverse complement strand
AGAACAAATTGATTCTGAGATCATAACAGATATAAAGTAATTCTAAATGATGATGTAGATGTACTGACTGACACAAAATATCATTCCGGCAAAAGAAGCTCATTTTTCAAAAACTAGCAGAGTTTGCTTTCAATCACTTACATAGAACTCACTTTGGATATAAAAATGCACCTTTTCCAATCCAAAGGTACGGAAGAAAATGATCGGATGGCAGCCACTATCACCCGATTTATTCCTTTGCGGTTTCTTTCCGCATTCACATAAAGAGTCTCTTTATAAACTTTAATTTTGTGACCAAATAGTTTGGAAGATTTTTAAGCATGCACTATTGATGCAATAATACTACTAAAAATATTTCTGAATGTGATAGATACCATTATAATGCATGTTTAATGAATCTGGGACTGTTTTTCGAATGACAATATTCCGAAAGACAGTTCTTCGAAAGACAGTTATTCGAATGTACAATTATTCGAATGGATAGTTATTCGAACGGACAGTTTTTCGAAAAGACAAATATTCGAAAGGACCGTTTTTCGAAAATATTAAATTAGAGAAAACATAAAGATAATTTTGTAATCACGGGCGTATTATAGGCGACTATAATATAAATATTAATAGGTATTATTAGGGCTTGGCATGCTACGGGGGCTCAATCAACAAGAACTAACCAAGTGCTAACCAAAACTAATCCAAGACTAACCCAAACTAATCCAAAATTCGGTAAATTAATAATAAACAATAAACAAAACATCTGTCGGGACCGACGGGAATCGAACCCGCAGCGCCGAAATGACAGGCCAGAACGCTACCTTCTACACCACCGTTGCATAAATTTTGCTAAAACGGTAAACGGGACTAAGCCAATCTAAATTAAAGATTCGAAAAGTGGTCCTTTCGAAGAATTACACATTCGAAAAATTGCCGTTCGAATAATTTGCATTCGAAAAACCAACTGGATTCAGTTTTTAATACTACATCGAATAAATGGAGTCGTGTACGAAATGCCCTGAAATATTTAGAATTATTCTCGAATACTACAAGAAAGCGGATTAGAAATATCCGATAAATGTATATTACCGTTAATATAATGCAAATGTTTAACAGTAAGCTTCAACAGTACATGAAGCTTACCATATATGTTCCAAGGTGTGAATGGAGCGAGTCAGTGTTTCGTCGTTAATAAGTCTAACAGCTCGGTTTTAGATGGAGTCTAAGAGCTCTAGAGAATGTGCGGGAGCAGAACCCCAAATGTGCGAGCGGTACTCCAAGGTAGGACTAATTTGAGCTTTATAGAGTGTAAGCAGCTGATGGGAGCTGAAGTATTTGAGAGGCACACTTTACGAGACTTCGGACATGCTCATCCCATGAAAAGTTAGTGCTTGCGGTTATCCCAAGAAGCGAAACATCGGAAGATGTAGACATTGAAGGTTACAAGATTGTTAGATCCCAGTCAAGAATTATCTCGATTGATTGAGTCAATCTGTTGCCTTCTTAGTTGTCCCCGGGGGCGATGATAATGATTTGTCAGAAGAAAAGGATGAAACAAGACTGCTATCGTCTGCATAGCTATAAATGGGAATTTCAGTAAGCTTTAGTAGATCATTTGTGTGCAGCAGGAACAAAGTTGGAGACAAAACCGAACCCTGAGGAACACCATCATTGGTGGCAAATGCCTCGGACGAGACACCATCGATGGCAAACTGAATACTTCTTTTATTCAAAACACTAGACAATAGTGTATGCGGAGCCGGTGGAAAGCCATAAGCTGAGAGTTTGTCCAGGAATAATTGGTGCCGCACCCAATCGAAGGCTTTGGAGATGTCAAGAGCATCGACTCGGGACTCTCGCGTATTTTTCCAGGGTTGAATTTCGAATGTGTGTTACATAGGACATCCGATCTCCTATTGAGCGCAAAAGTTTTTTCCCGATGGCCTTTGCAAATCCCCAAAATGATTTTGAGCCGTTCCGATAGTTGGAAAGCTTCTCGCGGACTCTCTCATCAAAATCAGCTTTGAAGCAGCTATTTCGTGTATACATAAAAGCTCGAAGCGAAACAACGGAAGGATTGTTGCGCCATTTGCGATAAGTTTGGTTCTTTTTAGAAACCGCCTGAGTACACCTTTTGTTGAACCATGATTTTCCAGGATAGGATGATAGAGAAATGAACTGAAGTCTCCATCCCAATGAGAATGACTTCTGTAATGGATTGAGCAATTAGAGATAGATCGCTGGATCTAAAACAGACGTCCCCCCAAGGGAATGACAAGAAAAGTCACGAAGTTCACTCCAGTTCGCACGTTTATAATACCACACTTTGCGAGGAAACGCTACATAGGGCGGTGTTGTTGGACAGGTGGACAAAGCTGATATAAGCCTGTGATCAGAGTTACCTAGTGGTGATGTAATGTTTATCCTATAAGAGTTTGGGGATGTTGTTAGGAACGAATCCAGTAGGTAAGCCTGATAGTTTCCAATGTCCGTATTGGCTCCTCCACAAGTTGAGCCAGACCGCATATGGTTGCAAAAGTCTCAGCTTCCCTGCCCATATCGGGAAGAAAAGTTTAGCCAAGGGATGTTGTGAACATTAAAGTGCCCCACGAATGTTATTTCAGCATTTGGGTGGGTGGTTTGTAGTTTTTCAAACGTTAGTGGGAGATAGGAGAAGAGTTGTTTATAATTGGGTTCATTTGGAGAAAGATAAAGGATGCAGATAAATTTAGTAGCATTCTTTAGTGACAGCTTGAGCCAAAGAACATCAAAAATTGTCGAATCCAAACTTTCTTCTCGATGACATGAGTGATTACTGCGGACGTAAGCGCTAATACCTCGTTTAAATCGGAACTTGGTGTGAAGTTCGTAATTGGGCCAAAGCATATGGACACTGTCCGTAGACGAGCTGACCGGGGTTTCCGTTAATCCCAAAATACTAGGTTTTTCTGTCTGGAGATGGTGATGGAGAGAATTAATGTTAGCATTAAGACCTCTGAGGTTGTTGAAGTTAATTCTTAAGTTGTTTTTCTTCGATGTAAATCCACCCCGTACATCCGAAAAGAGACGGTATTTTACCTCCGGAATATTTTATATTAGGTGAATCCATCATCATTATATGATCAGTATCAGTATTTTTAGGAGGTGTAAGAAAGAAGGAGGAAAACCGAATCATGCTCTAGGACTAGAAACATCTGGGAAGATTATAACCAATCCTTTCAGTGGGACATGGGATGGTACTGCCTCGATCGAGAAAAAGTTTCTCTACCACTCCAAAGTAGGAAGAAAAACGTCAGAGTGACCGTTAAGAAAGAGAAGAGTAGTATAGGAAGCACTTCAAAGAGCAGTAGAAACATGAAGTGCTTCGGATAGGGCAGTTCGGGTTAGCCAGGCCCTTATGCACAAGACGTACATCCCTGAGCCAAATGAAGGCGAATATCTAAGTAGTGTAACAGCTTATGTACCAAATTATACGAAACTCAAAAATTGGGTATTCGAGGTGTCTAACTACAGTGATAAAATGGTTTTGCCTCTTGCAGCTCTTGAATCACCTGAATAGAGTAAAATCAAATTTAAATTATCGTTTTTGCTGAAAGGATTGCTAAATGAAATATTCTCCCAGGCAGCTAGTATTTAAAATATCCCGCTCTAATAATTTCCAGTTGAGTTGCTCTTAATTTGATTTAGTCCAACATATGAAAATAAATATTAATTTTCCAATATTTCAGTACACTTTTTTAAAGAATATTCTATTTTTGTTAACGTAATACCTTCCTATGCAGAATGCATAAATATTTTAATTCAATATTTTTCGGTATCTATATGGCAGCTTTAAATATATAAATATAAATCAGCATTATATGAATATATGCATGTGAGGCTTCTTAATATGGGCATACTCAATCATGAGATTTATTCCTCTATTTATTTAGAAGGCATAAATATTATATCAAAAAAATTGCACCCTGTACGTACACGGTCAGCCGATAGTAACTCGCAGGCGGAAAACTAGGTTGCAAATATACAATATACATACATATACAGAAACCCGCAAATGTACAAAAGATTGCTCTTATTTTTTAAATATGAAAGAAGTTATTTATTTTACTTTCTATTACATTCTATCGGTCTTGATTTATTTTATATTTGTTATAATCTCACTGTTATGACAACCAATTTATTTTAATGGCTTTACACAAATAATTGCAGCTCTAAGATATTTCAGATGATCTGGCTATACCCTATAGACTTTTTTCCGTGTGACTTCACAAATAAAGTCGCTAGGTTTTAGGTTCAGTGATTGTGCCTGTCATCCAATTGTTCCTCTGCATCGAATCCACTGGTTATTCCTGGGATCAAATCCATTCTGTTACCATTAGAATAATGAACTTTTCTTTATCAGGAATACTTTTCCGTGACAGTAAATGCATATAATATTCTGTTTTAAGTTTTCAACTGGGAGAAATGGCCCAATTATAACATTATTCAAAATACCCTCCCGTACATTCTTTTCCTTGGATATAGAAAATGCAATAATCTCATTCTAAGTCTCTTGTTGAAACCTGGAGATTATCTAGTATTGATAATAACACATCTCTGACCTTTTGTTGAATATTTCAATCTCAATGCATTCCTTTATTACTTTTGAGAGACAACGATTTGACTAGTTCATTAAATAATGTACAAACTTTTTGATGCATTCTTTTCTTCTCTTCAAATCCAGTCATGATTAATTATTACCTTTTATTTCCCTTTTTGTTAGAAGGGTAACCATTTTGAATGTATTAAATATAAGCTCAACTTACCATATAACGCAAGATATCACTCCATGTTTTTAAACCTTAGTAGTGAATGGCATGTAATATTATCATCGTTCAAAACGATGGCAGGCGGGATTCAATTTTTCTCGAATCTGAAGCCGATAGGCATATAAATATTAAAATAAAGCATATGAAGCTGTTTAAGGAAAACAAAGTGATTCTCATGGAAATGAGATTATTACAGATAATTTTAACCGATTGTATGGGTTTTCTGACACAAACTATTATTCCTGCAAAGGAGCTCATTTTTCCAATAATAGCAGTGTTTGTTTTCAGAGCTAAGTTTGGGCATAAGTATGGATTGGACGTAAGAAAATAATCCGACGGCAGCCACTATCACCCGATTTAACCCTTTGGGACTTCTTTCCTCTTACACATAAAAAAACAAAGTCTCTTTATAAACTTTATTTTTTGTGACCAAATAATTTGAAAGATTTTAAAGCCCGAATTGTTGATGCAATAATACCACTGTAATAGTGCTTAGGATTTATGTTTCTTCTCTAGGTGTCTGAAATCGAACATGGTAGGACGGATACTTTTGTTATATGCACTCAAGAACTGGAGTCAGTATTATTCATTAAATTTATATTGTTGTAAAACGTGAGGGTTTAATAAATTGGTATAGTTGGGAACATATGGCTTTTAGTTAACTCCAACCCCCGAACATTACAATCAGCGACGATCAAATCGCTTCAAAATTAATTTTTGAATATTTAAGCAGTGAATCAAGTTAAGGAAACTTAGAAATGCTAGGTTTGAATAATTGTGTAAAATTCAAAGACTACGTCCGTTGGAATTCAAAAGGAGTTTGATCTGGACGTGCATGACTTCCATGTATTTTACAGAAGGTTGGAATTATTCCTTATAGCTAATGAAATTACAGATGATGTAAAGCAATGTGCCGGATTATATGAAAACAAATTATAAGAAAACTTAGCACTTCCAGATAAGTTAGATGAAACTGCATGATAGGCTTGCTAAAATCATTCTATAAGCCCAGCATGGCAGTTTTTGCAGAAAGATATGCTTTTTATACCGCCAAAAAGTTAAGTTCAGAAACCATTCATGAATTTGCAGCTAGTCTATAGGGTTTAGCGGCACATTGCAAGTTTGGCAATTCATGGGAAACAGTGTTAAGGCATCAATTTGTCTGCGCATTTATAAGTGGAAAATTACTACACGAATTTCTTATTAAAACAGACGATGTCGTTGCAAGAGGCAATTCCGTTAGCCTTGTCTATGGAAATGGCTCAAAATAGTTGTTGTTTACCTGTAATTCAAGTAAAAAGTTAAAATAATCGGTTACCAACAAGTTTTCGTGACTGCAGGGTTAGTGTGAGAGGTGTTACGCGAAGAATGCAACAGGCGCCCCAACAGCAAAACACATTCGAGCGACCATCGACCTCGCAGTATTTCGGAAATGTGCGGTTAGCCAAAAAGAGGTAGGCGCAGGGGGTCAGCAGTAAGTAGTGGAAGAGGGTCCGCTCAAATAGGTATGTTCTATGCAAGGTGTGTGGTGAAATAACTATGAGAGAGCGCATTGTTATTATGGAGAATATTTTTCGATATTTGCAGAAACAAACGCACGAAAGAAAAATGCCAATTTTTTCAAAATTCGATTGAATTTTTAGAGCACGTTATTGGTAAACATGGCTGGCTTACATAGGTTACAAATGTTCAGTTCAGTCATTTATAGGGTCTATTCAATACTATCATAAATTTATTCCCATTATATCGCATATTTGGATGCGCTTTATAAGCTTTTAAAAAAAGATAGTAATTTTTATAGGTCTTCTGAGTGTCACAGTGCTTTTGAGAAAATGAAAAAATCGTTGCGTCTGATCAATTCTTAGCACATCGCAATACTAATTTAGAAGTAGTATTAACGGTGGATGCTTCTTCGTATGGGTTGGGAGCATCCTTATCACACGTTAATCCTAATGGCGTCTGATAGCTTACTCGTCTCGGACGCTATCGGATGCAGAAAAGCGTTACTATTTGCAAATTGACAAGGAAGCTCTTAGTATTGTAAATAAAGTGCGTAATTTTAATGCTTCTTAATGAGGTAGAAAAATTTTGCTAAGATGTGATCACAAACCCTTAATTTTAATCTTTGCAAAAAAACAAGGTTTACACCGATTACGACTACTAATAAGTTACAAGATATGCTCTATTTCTTTGTTCATATGATTTTGATATTCTTTATGTAAACAGTGGAGAAAACTGTGCAGATCTTTTATCTAGATTACTTTTATGAAGAGGATCCTGAAATAAATATAGCAATTGAAATTAATGTAATCTTAAGATAAATTTTAGAAAATAATAGAACACCTTTAAATTTAGAACTCCTAAAAAAGAGACAATACATTATCAAATTTTAAGTAAATTATTGGATTATCTAACAAATGGATGGCCTAGATCTGTAGATTCAGTTTTGTTGCCATATTTTAAAAAGAGAAACAAAATGGGAGTTAAGGATGATATATTGGTTTGGGGCTATAGATTTATTACTACAAAGTCAATTCGAGGGGACGGTATTGACCGAGCTTCATAAGTAACATTTCGGTATTGCTAAATCTAAGTCTTCGGGAAGGGCATACGTCTGGTGGCCACAATTAAATAACAATATCGATGATGTGATTAAAACTAATCGAGTTTTCATTATGAAAAATACTGCAGTTCATAGTAAAATTGATATATTAGGAAGACTTTTTGCAATAGTACGGCGGTTAGTCAAACCAACCTTGCATTTTTGAGTAGAGCATTAAGATTTGGCATAGTGGTAGTATATACCCATACCTCACTTTTAAGAAGTGGAACCAAGTTTGCAACCACGGGAGAGCAGCGGTATGGCGGGTTGCCTACCTGCCAGGAACAATATTGAGAAAATCGCTAAACGAGCACACCCAACCAATTATATGGGTGAGTACCACTCAAAAATATTACAGAAGATGTTCTGGAACGTAACTGAAGTATGTACCGGCCGCGTGGTGGCAGATTGCCTACGCTCAGGCGCAGAAACTAATGCAATCCATTTTGTAGTGTTAAGCTAGAAATTTTGGTGAGTGGCTCCATTTTCACAAAAGAAAATATAAATAAATCAGGTCTCAATGGACCCATACACGTTCTTAAATCGGTATGCTCATAAATATAATAATATCAAAACAGTTAACTTTAGGTTACCTCGGTTGTAAGGTGGATAGAAAACTAAAAGATTAAAAACATCCATATTTATTACAAACAGATAGTTTAACAGCATCATTTAAAGCGTTTAGCATTAATTCCATATCGTTATTAGTCGATAAATTATTCATTGTACTAGATGCAATCACGAAATGCAATAATACTAAATCTATTACCTACATCACAAATTGAAGTCATAAATATCAGACTTTGGCACTTTTTTTTGGTATTAATCAAGGTACTTAGAGCATGGGCAACAACAAAACACATAGCAAAGGACTTTAGATTTAGCCCAGTTGCATTTCCCAGCGCATTTATTTTTATATTTACATGACACCGGCGTTTCTTTACAAGCCTCTTGTGCTGTAGGCTTAGTTCTATAGAGCAGCCTCCATCCTTCTGAGCCGGCTTTCCAGCCGCACACTGACGGTGATGGCTGGTTCCGGATTGTGGAGATCGCTTGTCTGGCGTTCAATGTTCTGCTCCTCGTATGAAGCCCTCAGAATTAAGCAGCATTTCCTTAAAGCGGCTGGAGTGTACAAACCCGCTACTCACTCTTTTCTGAAGCAGAAATGCAGGTGCATCTTCACTGCATTCCCTTTCAGTATTTATTTGCTTGATCACTTATTTAAGTGCAACGTCACGTACTTTAGCTAACTGCTCCGATTTCTTGCCTAGACTTGAGTTAGTTTTTAAGTCTCGTACATACCTTGTCGGACAGTTGTTCTGGTACCATACGCCGAGCCTACCCTGCCAACCCGGGAGTGCGATTAAAATTTTACTGTCTAGTTTCTTGGTTGCAGCGGCTTCAATCGCATTTCTAGTTACTGTGAAAGTCAGTCTATGAGTTGGATTGACTCTTGGCCCGTGCATGCCACAGAAAATTCATTCTATCTTGTCATTAGCTGATTTCACCCCTTCGAGACTTAACGGATGGCTCGATATTTTCTTGATAACCAATCTTCATATCTCTCTAAGTTCAAGCGAGCTTGGTTGAATCGCAAGGTACGAAGCAGCGCTTGTGACATTTTGAGTTATTGGTTCTTAAATTATGCTCAATGCGAAGGCCCGCATCTAACGCATCCGCGTTGGCATTACCAGAAATATTCCCTAGTTTCTGGTAAGCTTTTAGATTCCTACTCAGGGAAGCGATTCCTGCATTATCTTTGCTGGCTTGTCTAGTGATGGATCGCTGAGGTCATCTCCCTGCTAAGATTTCTGATAAAGTATACAGAGACCCGTCAATAACGTCCCTACTTCGCTTTCTATTCTGCTGCTCTTCAACAAAGACATTTCAATCTTTCATGAAAATAAATCTGTCAAAAAAAATTACCGATTTTTTTATGGCAGTGGTACACACTAAAGGGAGATTCCATGGCGCTCGACGAGCGGTGCGTGTGCGAAGATGTTGATTGACACGGTTCTTAAATAGTTGTAGGTGGTAATTAGGGGAAAACAGATGTCCTGGGAATGAGTTCCACAGTGATGCAGTGTGCCAGACAAAGGAGATCTTGTAAAGCGATCTTCTAGGAATTTCCAGTTGTACGACGAACTGGTGTGCTCCCGCCGTCCGTAGCGACTGTCTGACAGGCGTTGCCAGGGGCGGGATGAGGCGGGCTAAATCATGGGAACATCAGCCGTGAAAGTGTCTGTATAACAGGGACATCTCGTCCTTTTAGAAAACCTACCTATAGATGCGAACGGCAGCCAGTAATGTAGTGGAGAGCTAGGTTCGTGGATCCTCGGTACACTTTAGTAATAATATTTGGGCACCACTTAGTTAACTTTGACTCAACTAAGAAAAATCCATAAAGTTGTTAAATGCTGAAAAGTAAATCTTGGAGGAGCTTTTCAATAAGGCATAATATTTCCCCAAAATAAATATTTTATTCTTTCCTTACTAATGAGGAGATACCTTGATATAAAATAACAATGATATAGTAGAAGTACAATCACATGTATAAACAATGAAGCAATAGAAAAAAGGTTTACATAATATTGACTATTATCAACAATGTTGTCAGATATCAACTGTTAGG
>JAEQML010084768.1:0-10033 GCA_016904865.1 Pissodes strobi | reverse complement strand
GTCAGGTCCATAGGCAACAAGCGGTAGGAGCGTATATGTGACAATATCTTTTGCTGTTTTCGAGATAATAAGTAAATAATTTTAATTTTTTTTTCGAAAAAATGCTGATAATTATTTGGAAACTCTGAGATACTAAGACACTAAAACTTGATTGGAAGTTAGGGGATACGCGAAGGCTTTTACCTCTATCGCCAAACCTTAATATGAAATACGGTTACTGGAAAAAGTTACTATATATTTTTTTTAAATATAGTACCTACGCTGCATATTATTACTGATTTGAAAATCTGCGAAATGTATTCTTCATTTAGTCCACTAGCCAAGTTTTCGACTTATACGCATTTTTTTTCTATAAACCCTTGAAAAAGTCTTCACCAATCGATTTTGAGTTAGGTGGAATGTGGAATGATCCTTTGACATAAACGGCATGTCACTATTATCATCGTTTCGATATTCCTTTTGGACTTGTAGAAGGTGCGAGCTATTTCGAGGGCGACCAATGATTAGTATAAACTGTATAAAAAACATCTACCAAATTCCAGACAGGAAAGTAAAACCTCTTAGGAAAAACTAAAGTTGAATTTTATTATAAAATAGAATTAAAGCATCAACATTAATTATATTAAGAATAATTATATTAACAGTATTCTCGCTTTTAGGGATTTGAGTGTATTTAGGATTTTTTCATGGTCGATTAATTAACCTTTTTTTGACTCGATGCTAAGTAATGCTAAGTAATTTGTCCTTTCCTGTGTCATTGAACATCTTGGGAAATTTAAAATGCTGTTTAACCTGCTAAACGATAAACGATCTTTCTGCTGCAGCGCTAGTGGACGGTATAGTAAAAAATATTTTTAACAAAACAGTGAGAGCAGGATATGAAGTGTCTAAATTGTTAGATACAATAAAAGGATGAATTTCTTCAGATAAAAGAGTATTATTGTCGTTTTTAAGTTGTTTTAATAGACTACAAACAGCCCCGTCTCCAGGGAAGTTTTAATATGACTATGTAACACGGTAAACACTCTCGCAATGGATATGTAAAACGCTTCACTCGTACTATAAGCAGCTCATCGCGCGTTGTATGCAATAATAACCAACGCCTTAAAATATTAAACTCCACTAGCAATTAGCATTAGCAGTTTAAATTTGCAGTGAATGAAAAATCGCATTAACAATCGCAACTGCTAATGATAAATCGCGACTTAGCACATCTTTAGGGACGGGCGACATCTACCCCCAAATACCCCCCTCTAGAGTACCCACATCAAAATTAATTTTTTTCAAAAATTATTTTTTATTTTTTTTTCGCTTTCATTAGAGAGACGGTTAGAGGGATCCCCGTACATGCCACCCACATACAAATATTTTTTTTAAATCACATATAGGGTGTTAGAACTACAATTTTTCTCAAAAAGTCTCCTATATTCCCAGACGGTACAGCAAAATCGTGCGATTTTTTTAGAGCAAAAATTCGAACTCCGCGCCCCCAAGTACCCGCATCAAAATTTATTTTTTTCGGAAATTATTTATGAAATTTTTTTTTTGCTTTCAATGCAGAAATGGTTAGAGGGATCAACGTACATGTCACCCACGTATAAATAAAAAATTTTAAATCACATACAGGATGTTAAAAATATTTTCCCAAAAAATCCCCTATTTTCGAAGTATTTCGGTGCAGCAAACTCGTGCGATTTTTTGGACCAAAAATTCGAACTCCGCGCCCCCAAATACCCCTCCCTAGAGTACCCACATAAAAATTTATTTTTTTCGAATATTAATTTTGAAATTTTTTTTTCGCTTTCATTCGAGAAACGGTTAGAGGGATCCACGTACATGTCACCCACGGCAAAATAAGTTTTTTTAAATCACATACAGGGTGTTAAAACCACAATTTTTTCCAAAAAAATCCTCTATTTTTGAAATATTTCGGTGCAGCAAAGTTGTGCCAAAAATTCGAACTCCGTGCCCCCAAATACACTAAAGTACCCACTTCAAAATTAATTTTTTTAGAAAAATATTTTTAAAATGTTTTTCCCTGTTTTTATTACTGAAACGATTAGAAATGTTCACTTACAGATCACCAACGTACAAATCAAATTTCCAAAATCATATACAGGGTGGTAAAACAATACATTTAAAAAAAAATCAACTCTTCGAAAAATTTCGGTAGAGAAAACTCATACGACCTTTTCGATGCGAAAGTCGAACTCAACGCACCCAAAAACCCCCCATAATATTCGAAATAAAAAAGATCATTCCCTACGAAATTCCCTATTTCGTGCCGAAATCTAAAGAAAAATGCTAGATTTTGAGACAAAAAATTACATTTTATCGAATATCTTCCTTATTTTCCTATCGAAAAACTTTATAGGAGCTTTTCGATCGACCTTAAGTGGCGCAAACACTGGCGCAAACCGATTTAAGATATCTCTTTCCGTTACTACACAAATGAAGAAAATATAAAAATCACGTTTTGTCGATTTGTAAGAAAACCAAACATCGTACAATCAAACTGGATACGGCACATTATAGTCCCCGACGAGACCCATCTTTTTCCCATTCAAAGTTTACCTCTAACTCTTACCGTTTTCGAATTATAGCAGATTTAATGAAAATCTCGATTTTTTAAGGTATATTCACCCGTGAGTTCTCAGGAAGTCGTAAGCATTGTGGAAAACCTATCTTCTCAATCTTTTGATAAAGATGAATTAGATCTTTTAAATAAGGGTCTGAATTTTGCATTGCCTCCACCAAAGGATAACTTACTTGATATTGTAGCTAATATAGAAAGCTCTATTCAACATCTTCCTGACTCTACTAAAGGATTTGTTAGAGAAGCATGCAGGAATCAGATCTCAAAAAATGTAATTAATAATAATGTTAACTCTCGTCCTGGAAAAGGAAAAAATACAATCAAGAGATTAAAGGAGAAAGATGTTTTCTATCTAAAAGCTGACAAAGGTAATAAGGTTGTTATATTAGACAAAAGCGAATATTTTCAACGAGTTGATAATTTAATAGAATCCGGGCCCTATAACAAAATCTCAAGGAATCCGTTATCCAAGATGGTAACACAAGTTAAAAACACTTTGAAGAAATGTAGCAACCTTATTTCTGATCAAATTATCTGTGAGCAATCCTACTATACCGAAACTATATTGTCTTCCCAAGATTCATAAACCTGGGAAGGCAATGCGTCCCATAGTCTCGGCAATAGGATCGCCAACTTATAATATATCCAAGTGGCTAGCAAACCAGTTTGAAAATTTACCTATAAAACAACAGAACTCAGGAGTACTAAATTCCTTAGATTTCATAAACAAAATTAAAGGTACGAACCTTAAGGAAGGTGAAATTTTAATCTCGTTTGATGTTTGCTCATTGTTCCCTAGTGTACCAATCCCACAGACCTTGCAATACCTTGGGGAATTACTTGAGATGAACAGTTTTGATAACGAAATCAAACAAGAATATTTAACTTTAACCAAACTTTGCATGGATCAAAATTATTTTCAATATAAAAATAATTATTACCAACAACTTGAAGGCACGGCAATGGGCAACTGTTTATCGCCGTTCTTAGCTAACCTTTTCATGAGTAAATTTGAAAATGAAATCAGTCAGGAGTTCGAATATTTTCCAAGGGTATGGTACAGGTATGTGGATGACATTTTCGCGATTTTTGACACAAAAACCGCTAATATCGAAGATTTTGTAACCAAACTAAATAACCGTTTCCCCACCATTAAATTTACTTATGAAGTCGAGAACAATGGCAAACTTCCATTTTTGGATACTTTAGTGATTAGGAACGATAATAACACACTAGAATTTGATATTTATAGAAAAAATACTGCCACTAACCGATATATTCCTAATGACTCCTTCCACTGCGACCAACACAAATTGGCCAGCTTACATTTTTTGGTACACCGTATGGTTAACTTTCCTCTCAGCAGAGAAAGATTTAATAATGAAAAGGCGGCAATTAAGAATATAGCGAAAGTTAATGGTTTCAATACTAACTTAATAAATAGACTAGTTAATAGGCATATGTTTAGAAAGACCATTCGTGATTCCACTTCTTTCGTCAATCAGGAAGAAAATACAAAATATGTCTCGATACCATATAATCCTCAGTATACTAGAGGACTTCAAAAAGTCTTTAAGGAAGTAGGTTTAAAATTAGTGTATCAAACTCAGTTCAACATTAAGAAATTATTAGGTGGTCCAAAGGACAAAATTGAAATATTAGAAAGAAGTGGAATATATGAAATTGGATGCATGGATTGTAACCAAAAATATGTTGGGCAAACTAGAAGATCTATACAAACGAGATTCAAGGAACACATAGCTTATTTAAAGTATGGTAGAACAGAAAAATCAAGTGTTGCCGAGCATGCTTTTGATAACAATCATAGAATAACAATTAGCAATTTAAAATTAATTCATAATATAACTGATAGGAGATTATTAGACGCATATGAAAGTATGGAAATTATTAAATGTAAGAATAGTTTAAATAGAGATAGAGGGCCTATTCCGTATAGTCCATTGTATTGGTTGATCAAGCGTGACTAGTGGGATTCCATGATTGGTTCCTTTGGTTCCGCTTGATTAAGCAAACATTTAGTATAAAAGCGAGTTAGGTAGAGTTTTAAATTTAGTTTTAATTATCTCCTGATGATGCTAACATGGTTAGCGAAACGCGCGTCGAGTGCAATAATTCTGTTTCGGTATTGTGGATAAAACTCCGTTTTAGTGCATGTTGCCGAAGGTTCCAAACCCCAACATAGTTTAATGCTTGCTTAAATTTAAAAAATGATTCTTCATATCTTATTGATTTAATATAGTTTTTTGTACTTTCAATCACGGAGGAGGCAGTGGATATATTAAACATAGAACTTTGCAAATAGTTTGACAAAATGTCTATCTTTTTAAGGAGGTCTTTCCACAGAATTAACGAACATTTAAATTCAAATGTACTAATAATATTATAATGCCAGACGCATCAGCAGTTCGAATACTTGTGATGTTTGCTAATTCACCAGAAAGAATTTTTTTCACAAGTTTCTTCAGTAACTTGTATAGTGTAGTAAAGCGAATCTACAGCCCTTGTGTCGCTAGCCCACCTAGTTGTAGAAAGCTTTATCAGAGTCAATCTTTCCTCCAAGTCAGTAAAATGCTCTATGAATTTTTCTAAAAAGGTTACTCTAGGAAAACTTTCAGTTATAAAAGCATAGGTTTCCTCCAAGGTTCCAAAAAACAATTATTGTACTCCTGCATTACATGAAGCAAAGTCAACTAAAACAAGGTTTAAATTATGTGCGCAACAATGGACATAAACTGCTTCTGGAACGATGTTTTTGATTTTTGCTTGGAGGCCATTTAAATGACCGGACAAAACGCTAGCACCATTGTATCCCTGTCCCCTGCAGTACTTACAATAAATCAATTTTTTTTAACTGATCTCTTACAGTATTAAAATATGTTTCTGCTGTTCCGTCTGGTATTGTTACAAATGAAAGAAATCTTTCTTCAGGAACGCCGAAGACATTAACAAAACGACAAAATAATGATAGCTGCTCTTCTTTGTTAAAATCATGGGTTGAATGTTGAATCTATTATCAGCAAGAAATATTTATGAGTTTCTAATGCTCGTGTATTTAGCTACTTTTGAATTGTAAACTAAGTGCGCAGCACTGTGTCATATTTTTTAAAAGATCTACGAGCTCTAAAAAATGCCCTTTATTTTTACTTTTTAATGACTCATCCTGACCTCTTAAAGGTAGAGATTGTTTAGCTAAAAATAATATATATTTAATTATTTTCTTTTTGTAACTGTTGTACCGTCATATTTTGGCAAAGACGTAGTTTAGTAATACTTAATTTGTTATTTAAAACACGGTGTAAATTACTTTCGTCGTGCAGCTTAATTTTTTCTATCCCCTTCTTAAAATGTTTAAATCCTTTTAGGGTGTCTGGGGGGGGTTAAGCGCCCGGGGGTGGAAAAGTGATTGGTGGCCACATCGCAAAGCCCGCCGGTAGACGCCGGCAGAGGCTCACCCGGAAAATTTTGGGGGTGCCACGCCCAATTTTCACCAAAAAAAAAAGTTAAAATCGTTAAAAACAAGGATTAGGCGTTCTCTTGAATGGCAAATCGCTACGGCCCTGCCCCGCCGCCGAACCCACCTATGTTACGTGGACTCTAAGTTGTAGCCTGCGTCTAAAGATGTGAAATGACAAAAAAATAGACAAAGTAGGGATATTTTAGTAATGTTTATTTAACACTAGTAACCAGATATACAAAAAAAAACGAGCCTTAAAACAACAGAAGAACCAAATTATTAAATATCCCTAAAAAGTGTTTTTTCCAGTGGCGGCTCGCGGCTTTGAAAAGTGGGGAAGAGCTACCGACATCGACAGAAGGAACAGCGCCGCAGGTGAAAAATTTTTGGGGTCCACGCCCAAACTGCCAAAATTATTTAATAATTATTACCGGTATTTTTTAGGTAAAGCATCAAAAAATAAAATATATTCATATTGTATTAGCAACAAAATGATTTGTTGCAAATCACATGTCTAGGAAAATCACACTAAAAGTAGAATATATAGAACATATCTCTTGTATAATACTATAATGGAATGTAAATAAAAAATAATTCCAAGAATTCACGGCGGAATGTCCCCTAATAAACTCGCAATAAACGAAACAACGTGCTTTCGCGTTGATCTGGGAAAGGAAGTGCTACACGCCAGCTCTTCCAATCATTGCAAACCAAACAAATGTACGAGCATTACGACGTCATCGTTGTCATGGCAACCAACTAGTTGCGCTTATACTTTTGATGACTCGACGGCTCTCGAGCGAAGCCTCTTCCTTAAAGGTCTACACAAATGATAATGAGATTGTCACTGCTATCGGCGCGTACGCGAAAAGAAATAGACATTTTCATGTGGGTTCACCTCTGTTTTATTCGATAGTGGTGTTAACGGGGAATGTGCAGGTGGCGAGATTCTTGTTCTTGTTTCATGAAGCTTTGATTTTAATATTTGAAAATAATTGAATTATTAGTTATTAGGGGGGTAACGGGAAACAGATTATTCCGAAACTAAGAAAATTTTATCATTGAATCTTAAAATATATTATTATTTTACTGACGAATGAATTAATTGTATTTTGTTAAATTACATTTTCTTGAGGAAGTGGCACTTCCCCTACTTCCGCTGAATAGCCGCCACTGGTTTTTTCTAGATTTAGTCATTGGAAATTGTCAGACAAAATCATTTTTTTTGCTTCTTCGTACTAATTGACAGCAAAACCAAGTTGGTCAACCTATCTTGTCCCATTGTGGAGGGTAAATAATCTTTTATGAGCTTTAACTTCGAAAATGAGCGCTCGCATGTGGCAGATTCTTTATTAAGCACTTAATTACTGATTACAATGTGGTACTTATACCTAGGCCTTATTATCTGTCGTCTGTCGTTCAGATAGATACAGTCGTTCGTGTCAATAAGACGCTGTCGTTCAGTGTCGTATTATTATTCCTATCTTTCGGAATATTAGGCATTGTCGTTCATGCCTACATACTGTCGTTCAATACAATACAATATTTATTTTCAGTAATTTCCATTTTTAATTACATTGGGTTTAATAAATAGTTTGCAATTTTGTGCTTTAGCGAGTTTCACCTTCAGGCTGCGTTACCAGCTGTCGGCTTACTCACCTCAACTAATTGCTCTTGGCTGATGGCCTGCCTATACTAATTTATCAAAACCCTATGTGCAACTACATGACAGTATGGGTCTCTTACCCTTTAAATGTAGTGACGAAAATTTGATTACCAACAGGCTATATTGGAGTGTGTTCTTGTTATGCAGTTTTGAAAAATGTGCGGGGAGAAACAGAGGAAAAACTCACTGAAAAAACCTCTTTCTCGATTCTTTGGCATTACTAGTTGTAAAAAGACGGGGGCGCATTTCTGCGTCCTTTCGTGAGGGGTAGTTGGTGCTACTTAACAGGCGGTAGCCCATCAAATCAGGTCCGCGTCAAGCCAGCTCTGCCAAGATTCGCATTCCAGCAAGGGAAGGCACAGGCAACTGAGGTGTGTGTTTGTCAGTGTAACTCTATAACTAAGTTATTTACACATTTATTATGTACAGGTTTATTATAAACAGAGTCTTTTATATGCAAGGCTTGGGTCGCATGGTTGGAAGCCCATTTCATGCCCATGCGTACTATGTACATAAACTCGTGATTTATTTACGAGCCATTTCACAGCTTGTTTTCTTATGTGAATATCGGTAGCTATAGGATAGGGCGTGATTACAGTGAATGTAATTTATGATTTCATTGTTTAATTATATGGAGAAATGATATGTGTTGTATATGTACATAGGTATACATATTCAGTTTATTTTGGCCGTGGTGTTCAAAAACATAGTTTTTAAAGCTTATTCCGGTGGCCGGGGATTTTGGAAGAATATCGACGTTGCCTTATGTATGGGCCCATGCTTGGATCTGGTCGCGGGGTTATAGCGCAGTTCTGCTATGCCGGCAGTGATCGGCGAGCCGCGAATGCTAGTGTCATAGAATTTGCATGCCATTTTATCGATGCATTCCTCGATGGTCTCAATATCTGCCCAGGCATGCAAATCAGTGACTCTAGTGTAGGGGCTCGCGGAGAAAGCAGCCCGCAGGTCTCGGCTTTGGATCCTCTGGAGCACATTTTTGTGCGTTTTCGCGACCGAACTCCAGACAGGGGTACCGTACAGAAGGGCTGGCCTAATTACTGTTTTATAGATTATAATTTTATTTACAGGGCTTAGAAATGACCTTGGCCTGATCAAGATGTTTAGGCTTTTGCATACGGCCGCGTTTTTCCTTTTTATTTCTAGGACATGTTTGCTGAAATTTAGCCTCCTGTCAAGAACAATGCCAGTATATGTAACTTCATTTTTGATGTTTATCACGGTTCCTTCTATCTCAAGGGGTGTTACTTCTGTGTCTCTGCGCTTTCTAGTCATTATAGCTAGCTCTGTTGTTGGGATGTTTAAGTTTATTTTCCAGTTGTGGTAAAAGGGTAACAAGATGTCTAGATGGTTCATTAGTTTTAATTTAGCTGCCTGTGCTATACGCGATTGCGTATACAGCCGTGTCATCGGCGTAGAGCGCAATACGGGATTCCGAGAGTGATGCGATGTCTGCTATATAGTAATTAAAAAGCTATGGTGAAAGAACCGTGCTCTGTGGCACTCCGGCCAGGATCGGTCTAACAGACGATTCGACCCTGCCGGCCCGCACGGAGAAGGTGCGTTCGGCAAGGTATGACTGTATTAGCGCTGCTAAATGTATGGCCATCATGCCATACCCTGTCGAAAGCTCGCTCAATGTCTAGGAGGAGTAGAGCTGTGCTTGCTGCCAGTTAAAACCTTCGAATATATCTTGGTCAATTTTTGCTGCCAGCATAGCTGTGCTATGTCTGGCTCTGAATCCGAATTGTTCGTTTGGCAAGACCTTGAGTTTTTCGGCAAGGTTACCGTTCCTTAAGAGGAGCCTTTCAGCCATCTTCCCCATGGTAGGGAGCAGGGAAATCGGCCTGTAAGAGCCGGCTTGCTTAGAGTCTTTCCCCGCTTTGTGAATCATTACTATATTCGCGCCCTTTCAGGGTGTCGGGAAGTGCTGGAGGCGAATAATGGCGTTGACAATGTGCATGAAATGGATTATTGTTTTGTTAGGTAGGTTTCGTAGGGTCGAGTAGGGTAGAGTGTCATGCCTTGGGGCTTTGTTTCGGGGCAGATGGCTAAGAATTTTCTTAAGTTCTGATGGAGTAACTAGGAGTTTGTTCATGACCAATGGGGGGATGGGGTATTTTTGTCCTTTAAGCTTGTTTGTCGTTGTGGTTATGTCAGTATGGAAGGGTGTATTGTCTGGAATTTCTCCGTGTACGCCCTCCAGGAAGTCCGCGAACGCCTCCGCTTTGCCCTGATCGCTAATGGCTTCCTGGCCATTATGCCGAATAGCTGGAAG
>JAEQML010084767.1:0-10034 GCA_016904865.1 Pissodes strobi | reverse complement strand
ACGAAATACACAATTAAATTTTGCTACTAAGCATCTAGTTTACATGTTACAGTGAATACACAAAAGTACAAAAAAAAAATAGAACATTGTTTTACATAGAATAAAATAGTCCAACCCAAACTAACCCAACCGCGTCAGCAGCAGCCGAGACTGATACCCTTGCTGATTCCCCACGGAAGAGAAAACTAAGGAAGCAATTGTTTCACCAAGTTGCTGAAAGTAAGTAAGTCGTTGAAGAGCAAATAAATATGGCTTCATCCCATCTTATTGACATTTGTGAACCTCCTGAAAGTTTGGAAGGATTATGATTATATCATGAGTACTTCCATTATAAGTATGTGTTCCTTGCAAACAGTACAATATATAGCTGGTTTTGTTTCACATAAATTACAACATACAGTAAAATGTGAAACTTGTGTTAGAGCATTGATTGGTAATAAATCAGATTTTCTAAATTCTTTAGTTCAATTTAAAACTCACGGTGGTCTTACATATCCTTCAGATGACGTTATTAATATTTGCTTAAAATCCGAGCAATATTTAAGAACAAATGAAAATAGTTTGGATAGGAAACATTTTGTGCTAGCGCCCACAAACAAAATTGAATCTAGTTTTTTAGGAACTAATGTTTTAAAGTGTTTAGAAACTCATGTTTTAGAAAATGAAGAATAATTTGTCTTCTAAATTGAATATTTTTTCTCAAAATAACCTTTTTACTTTTGAGTCACTTATGGAGATTGTAACTGAATTATCCATTGATATTAATTTTGATAATTCATATGAAGAGTTTTGTATAATAAACCATAACCTTGATAAAGCTCTATCTGAGGAAGAATCTGTTATCCAAAATCCAAAAATGGAGTAACATATTATTTGTTGTGAATGATGAACTTTAAATTGCATTTAATATGCTTTTCAACATACGATACGTCACAAATACCGACTAAAATTCAGCCTGGAGTGACAGCCCTTTAACAGCATTGTAGTTGACCATGTCAAAGTTGAGCTGCAGACTAAACCAAATTTTAACTTGTATACAGTTTTATAATATGGCAATTAAGAACAAAAAGCTTTTAGAAGCTGTAAAATCAATAATAAATATTCCTTTTCATTAAAAAAGTAATAACCTATTTTGTTAAAGCATTTTTATGTTTTATAAGAATGTTACCTACAATATCAGTGATTTGTTTAATTAAAGATCTCGTTGCAAGCAAAAAGGGATATAAAACGAGTCCCTATTTTTTTCAAAATTAAGTTACATTTAGCCTCCTGGAAAGATTTAAATAAAAAAAATGACTCATCCGTCATTCCTTTCTTCCACCAAAACGTTCTCAATTATTGATAGAAGTAATGTAGAAAAATTACAATTTATGAAGTGTTGAGGTTAAAAAAAATTTCTTAATATGCGTGTGTCCTTCCTTTTTCAACTCTGTGTCCTGTAATTCTCAAAATTAAACATGACAACCCTAATTTCAACACCAAGCTCAGGTATCAAGAGCCAATTAATTTTAGCAGTTATTAGGATGTATTTAAAAGAGCTAAATCTGAATGTGCCAGGTTTATTTTTTTATATTAGTAGTAGGTTTTATGCTGTAAGCTGTAAGGAACTTTCTGTTCACATTTAGTTGTAATAGGATATCTAGCAATCCTGGCATGTTAAGTTGTTGTTTTTGGTTTGGCTCTCAGTTGTAAATGATAATAAATTTTCGAAAAATAGATTCTTATCGGAAATTAGCAAGCTTTCCTTTTAACAGTATTATTTGTTTTTTTTTTTTATGATCAATGAAAACGTTTTTATCTACCTGGTCTTTCGTTCGTATATACTTCAATTCCAGTAATAAAAATAAGGAATATGAAAAGAGTAGAAATTATAGGCATATATTATAGCATTTATAAATGTATATGCCACAAAATATAAAAGAAACCGAAAATGTTTTGTTTTTTTTTTAATTTTGAACACTTTGCTGTCTTATAATAAACAAATATTTTAAGATAGTTTTTCCGAGTTTAAATCGCTGTGCTACGCCACTGGCACTTTGGCTTTGGTCCCAACACATCTGCGGCCTATTATCTGTCCTCTTTCTTTTCTTGTCTAAGGTGAAATCTGAGAAGTGAAATAAGATGGCCGTCGAAAAGAGGTTGATTCGTTGATTGATAATCTTTGCTTTGTCTTATTTAGATATAATAAAGTTTATGCAAGTAGGCATGATAGTGCTTATTTAATGATCATTAAAAGAAGAATTATTACAACAGTCATCGAGTTTATATTGTATTTTCCATGAGTAATTAGAGAGTTTAGTTTCCCGACATAGCTGTTCTCATTCACGAACTTTTTGACGTCCATCTGTACTCGATGAGTGCAGAGAACGCTACAATACACGTTTTAAGAGACATTTAGCACACTCGCGCGTTAGGAAGCTCATAAGCGGATCGTGCTCGTGCGAAAAAATATGCTTTTTTAAAGCTAGTATCTTAATATACTGTTTCGTACAAGCTCGAAGTTAGGAAGCGAGTTTCTAAAGCCGAGTTTACACGTGTCAAGTAGCTAAAGCAAGTTACTAATTCAAGTAGCTAAAATTTAGTTAGTTTATTTTAGCAGTGGCGTGCAAAATTTTTCTGGGGCCCCCCCGCCGAATTTTTTTCGGGGCCCCCGATCATATTTAAAATTTTTTTTTAAAAACAAGAAAAAAACGCATGTTTATATAATACATATTTGTATTTCTTAATCTATAAAAAATAAGAATTGTCCTATAAACAAAATACATAAAAATCATAGATTGTAGACACAAAAATAGGAGGTTAGTAATATTGATTGATTTAATCTACCTACAACTTCTACGTTCTACGTTTACAACGTGTAGACAAGAGTCTATCTACTACTGCGTCCAATCTACATGTTTTACTATTTCGTGTTCTACACAAATTATTGCCAAGAAGCTAAGACGGCTTTGAGCCATCGTTGAGCTAACAAAGTTCTTTTTATTAATTTAAACTTTGAGAATGTCCTCTCAAATTTGGCTGATGTAACTGCGAGAACTAAAAATAATTGAAATCCTGTACACAAGTCAGGTATGCTACTGATCAGTAATTAATTTTTGTCAAAGATGAAGTCTGCAAATTCTCTAATACTTCGCATTTCTTGTAATTGATTTTCAAGTAAGTTTTTTATTTGTATCATTAGCTAAATTCGATGTTAAATCGTCAGAATATTTGTCTGCTAATTTTTTAGCTTTAGTTATAATTTCACATTCTTCAGCTTGAAGTAATATTTGTGGTTCTAAAATTTCAAAATTTGAATAAATATTTCTGAATACCTCGTATCTCTTTTCAAATTGTACTAATATTATATATAGAGATGCGTAAAATGCCGATTTGTCCTTTGTCCCATCATTTCGAAAAATCCTAAGAAAGAGTCTGCCACATTGTACTTCTTATTACCCTTGGTATTGATGGACCGGATCACAATACTTACCGGATCTTTCTTACTAATATCTTGGCTAGTATACCAACAATGAGGAAACAAACGGACTCTTTTTTTATATCTTCAACTATAGTTTTCTTAATTGTATCAGAAATAAGGGCAATAAATTTATTTTGTGACCTATTAATTAGGTAATGATATCGAATCTTTTGCATATTATTGAAGTGCATCTCAAGAACTGGATCATATCTTGCTAAAGATTTTACAATATTCAGAAATATTCCTTCTGAAGAATGTGGCTCCAACTTATTTTCATAATCAGAAATAGTATCTCGATCATTCTCGATGTCCACGAAATGGTAAGTTACAAATTGCCATAGTTCTTGTGATGTCAATGAACTTCTTCAAAACGTTTTTTAAAACGTCTCGATTATCTTTCAGGAAGGAATCAATGGTTTTGTTATCTTTTCATGTTGAATATACTAAACATGCTTCCAAATGAATACTTGCTTTCTCATGTGCAGATATATTTTTTGAGAGTCTCTGTAGTCCAAGCCGCACTAAATGAAAGATTAGATTTGCCACCAAAAAGCCAACATTACCTTTAATTTAGGAGTCATGAACAAGGATTTTCGTAGCACTAATAGAGTCATACTCCTTGGTTTCTTCTATGGCCGTTGTAGAACTTGTAGACGGGTTTTTGATATTTAAAGTAGCGGGTTTCCTTTGGTTTCGTTGGTAATCGATTTTCGGAATCTGCTTTTTTCCGACTTCCCTTTTTTCAGTCACTTTCCTTTTATTTGCACCACTTGCATACTTTCGAAAACTGCTCGTTATTGACAATTTCAAGGCAACTTTCAAAAATAACTAATCTACATTCAATAAACTCCAAATAAGCGCTTATATCAGTTCAGAAAATGAGAAATACGGCATTTCTATACGAGCCACCAAAAGTAAACAGTCACATCAAACAACAACCCATTACTCATTTGAGACGAATCGGAATATAATCAGGTGACTACAGGTGATTCCCCGAAATTGTATGTTCAAATTTATTGCATTTCAACTTCAACAGTTGTACAAAAGTTAATTTAAACATAACAATTAAAATATATTTAAATATATAAGTTTTAATAAATGTTAATTCAATACAAAATTTGGCGAAGTTATTTAAGACAAATATAGGAAGGGAACCCTGCGGGGCCCCTCTATACTCCGGGGCCCTCCCGCACTGCAGGGTCTGCAGGGGCTGGTTTGCACGCCACTGTATTTTAGTGAGCGTCTACATTTATTTTAGTATTCTTGTTTAGTTGTTGATTAGTGCTGAAAAAGTTATGCCTACAGCAATGTGAATTGGTGAATTATCAGAAATAATTGCAGAAGAAATGAACAAAAAGAAAAAAAGGTGTTGGGGTATGAAAATGGATGAGTCGACGAGAAATATATGGTGCTTCATCTACTTTGTTAAGAGAATTAGCAGCTGAAGACGTTTAAACATGCGAGTGTGCTAAATGTCTTTTAAAACGTGTATTTTATACTATTTTTTTCTATTTTGCAGGTTTTTTTGAAGAAAAACATTAATTTATTTTAGTCCCAATCAGCAGTTACGCGGCCATCTTGTAATTTTTGACATCTTCATTAGTATAAATCCCTCTCAAAGCGATGGTGTCGCAATTTTTGCTAGTGGGCCTTAACATTGAACAATTTTGTTAATATCATAGCAACCAGTCAACAAAAGTATTATCGAAAAGAGATTCTTTGTAACATTCCTTTGCGTGTTGAAATGGAATCATTTTGAGCTCTTGTCTCTCTTCGACATTATTTTTGTTGACAGGTCACTATCATATTAACAAAATTGTTCAATGTCAAGGCCCGCTAATGAAGATATCAAAAATGACAAGATGGCCGCGCAACTACTGATACACAATACTCTTAATAAATAATTTTATATTTAGCAAAAAAAATATATTAAATTTCCAATTACCATATATAAATACTAAGAGCAGTTGGCTAGCGTCCGTTTCTTAAAACTAATTGTGAGCGTAACCATGGCAATAGGAAGGCGTAACCATAGTAATGTGTCCAAGCGGGTAGAAGAACAGTAGCGAATTGCTCCAGTTTTTTTGTTTAATAGATACCTCATGTTTCTTCTCTGTACACGTTTGCTAATATTATGCGTTTGATTTAAAACGCGTTGCTTGGATTTGCTGTTTTATCGCAGTAGTCGATGGAGATTCGCCCTTAATAGTGCTTGTAGTTATCGCAATAAAACAAGGGCAAGTAGTGTTATGTCGCTAGCCTTATTATGTGGAAAAAATTGAACATGTACGTATCGATGTATGATTGTCAATTAAGTCTAAAACAAAAATCACGTTTCAACGCGTTTTTACTGAGAAAAAAATGTTCGACAATTTTTAAAAATGTCATATATTTTTCAACTACCTACATATTATGATTCCACGTTCAACTTGACGAAATCTATGAAATTAACCGATCCAAAAATACCGAACAATTTTTTAAAAATGTGGGCTATACTCACTATTGGCAATTGATCTAATGTTCCTCTCTATCTCCATTGTCAGCACTTGTTCGTTCACTCCAAACAGCCTGGATTCATTCATTTTGAATAGTTTGTTGATAAGAAAAAACTTTAGTCTTTATAAATACTCTATTGGCGCCCTAATACCTTATTACTAACATCATCTTCATTGCCGTCTAATTTAACGACATAGTGTGATAACACCGCTCCAATTAAATTATTCTAACTGAACGTTATGTCATATAAACAAATAATAATTAAATAATCGGATGAAAGTCGGCCGTGACAGGACTTCTTCGAAACAATCGAATTTTTGGTCAATCGCGAGCTACGCATCCAGCATAGCTAATTGGGATTTTCGCAAAGTATAGGTTGTGTCATTAATTTATTATTTCGTTCCCGTTCGCGTAAATTATACTTTTCCGTAAAGAGCCTTTTCAGCGATGCGTCGAAATCGGCGTCGGATTCACTACTGCCGCGGCGACGGCCGTCCATTTGAAACTAGTAATTTAGCACGCGACGCGCCACCGCCGCCGTCGCGACGTCACGCTGCTGCAACGGGGTGGTTGCGACGACGGAATTTCCGCCTTGTTGCTCTCGAATAATAATAGCTTTCAAAATGCTTTTGCACTAAAAATTGTTTCATATACTAATACTTGTCTCATAATATACTGATACTAATACAACAAACTGGCGTCAGTTTGGCAACGCATGCAGTATGGAAAATCTAAATCTAATCACGGAGGGCCTTGACCGCAGAATGCGCAAAATAGGGCACTACCTCCTACAACTACAATGTTGTAGGAGGTATTGAATAGGGACAGTTCCTGTGATGGAAAGGTCACATTTAAGAGACCAATCGCACAGATTTCATCAACTATTACATAGGGAAAAGAACTTTAAACGTCAGAGATGTTTGGTTATCAAAGATGATTTTTTTTAAATAAATACAAGACAAAATAAATTTAACTATTGTTAAGTATCTGGAGCACCTGATATTTTTTCGCTTAGATTCGTTCCCTTTGCCATTTCGAATTTACTTTTTAATCGATTGCGATGTTGTTAGAATATAATTATATATATACTAATACCTATAAGTGTAATACACAATTATTTATTTCTTCACATTCTAAGAAACATTTTTGCAAACAGTTGTATTGGGATTGTTCAAACGTACCTTTTGATATAAATTAGGTATATATGATTTTTTCACTCAAAAATACTTTTTTCTTAAGTGGTTTTCTGTTCTTGTATATTATTAGCTGTTTAAATAGACCGTCATTTTTTTTCAAAAATAATATGTAATGTATTATCTGTATTTGCTAGGTACAACCGTTTTCGTTATATCCTAAGATTTATAAATTAGGTGGCCATGGAGCAACAAAAGAACTACTCAAATTTAGAAGTACCGTAATTTACAAAGGCACAGAGCCAATCAGTATCGCTGAAGGTGTGGCCAAATTTGAAATTCTAGTTTACCCATTACGATTTACCCATTACGGTGCAATGGATTGTTTCCAAGTGGTCTGGTGGTCCAGTGGTCAGATGCTGTATGTGTGATACGGGCGGTCCGGGACCGATTCCCGTCGGTGTTATTTTGTAAAATTTTTGAGGTTATGTTTGTAAAAAGTTTTTGATGTGTAAACATCTTACGCGGCGGTATGAGGGTAATCTCGGCAAATGGGACGGAAATATGGGGACGAAAATTAAGGGGTCAATGGGATCGCTCCTAAAAAGTAGGGCATTTTATAGCTTGGAAGAGTATTTTACAGATGGCTGGAAGTAAACTCTGTCGCTTTTTTTCCTGTTTTATTTTATTTATTATATACAGTTTAGGTGTCCGTTTAATTGATGAATTTGTCCATGTATATTGCTTGTTTCAAACAAAATTTTCCTTTTTTTTTTAATTTTTTTATGCTTTTCCAAGCTTTAACCTTTAACCTTTTGTTTTTAACCTTTTATTTTTAACTTCTTAATTTTAACTTTTATTTGTAACATTTTGTTTTCTACATTAGTTACATACTTATCTAATTTAATAAGCTTTGTCTCCAAATACTATGTATTTATGATAATAAAGCATGTCTGAATCTGAATCTGAATCATGTGTATTGAGGAGTAAGGAGTAAGCTAATCCAGGACGGCCGCTCTCGAATCAAAATTTTGACAAGCGATATCCCCATGTCATAATGCCATCAGTGGGGGGGGGGGGGGGATTAATTTTTACCCCAACGTCACCGGATAACCAAAAAATGGGAAAAAATTGGTTGGAAAGTTTGGAAAAAACGGGAAATGCGGTTTGCGGCGAAAAAAAGGGAAAGTGGTTCAGCTACGAGGTTGGGGATGGAAAAAATGGGAGAAAAAAAAACTGCATTAGAAAAATTTTTGAAAAAATTCAAAAAAACGTAAAAAAATGTTCGGAAAATAAATAAAAGTATAAAACGAAATAAGAAAAAAATTAAAAAAAAAGAAACAAAGGCTAGTTTGAAAAGTTAATAAAAGTATTCTAAAATAAGAAAAAAAAGAATTTTTTTTTCGGAAAATTAATAAAAGTATTTTAAAACGAAATAAAGAAAAATAAATAATAATAGAAAAGTTATAGAAACGCGGTTTTCGGCGAAAAAAAATTTGAAAGAGAATGAAAAAAATATTTTGAAACAAAAGTGTCGAACCAGGGGACAAAAGAGAAAAAATAGCTTAAAAAAAATTAAAACTCAATTCCTAATATCTCTTTCAGATGTTTCACTTCAGTTGTGTGCTTATAAAAATGAGGCACATAATTTTCTTTGTAATAATCTAATGTTTTTGTGAAAAAAATCTTGCTAATTACGTAAAACCCTTTTTTATTATGTCCTAAAATATTTATATAATCCTTTGCAATGTTGTCAGAGTGTGATTTAATTTGTTTTTCTTAACTTTTTTAATGTTTTACATAAAATATGTGTTAAAAAAAAGCTATGTTGGGGTTTGGAACCTTCGGCAACATGTACTAAAACTGAGCTTTATCCACAATACCGAAACAGAATTTTTGCACTCGACGCGCGTTTCGCTAACCATATTAGCATCATCAGGAGATGATTAAGACTGACTGCGTCGAGTGCAAAAATTCTGTTTCGGTATTGTGGATATAGCTCAGTTTTAGTACATGTAAAAGGCAATAAATAATATTTTTTTAAATTAGATCAACCATTATCAGACTGAGGTTTATACAGTACATTTTATTTAAGCTTTTAATTATATATATATATATACAGTATGTCTCACTAACTTGGAACCATATGGGAAACTTCTTTATTGTTGATTTTACGAAAAAAAGTTGCTCTTTATAAAAAGTTCTGCTTCCTGACAAAACAATATTAGACTATTAAAACTTGAACTAGCATATACAGAGTGGTCATAAAGTAGGAAAATTTACAGGGTCTCCGGAAATACCGTTCGAATAATTTTAGGAGTGATTCTACATAAGAAAACATGAATTTTTTTTTATATGAACATGGGTTTGAAAATGCATATTTTCCAAGATACAGGGTGTCAAACTTTTTATAAAATAATCAGTTTTTTGTTAATACCTTAAACATGATTTTACTGATTTTGTTGAAATTTGGCAGTTTTATCAGTAGTAATAAGGGGCTCATTTACCCTTAATTAGATTAAAAATATAAAGTCCAGTGGCGTCCCGGGGGGCATCATACCGAAGAAACAAAAATGTTGTATTTTTAGTTGCTTAATACGAAAAAATATATAAAATGTTTAAAAGAATCAGGGGCGCACATTTCTTTGTCAATAATCAAAGAAATGTGCGCCCCTGACTCTTTTAAACATTTTATATATTTTTTCGTATTAAGCAACTAAAAATACAACATTTTTGTTTCTTTAATTGTTTTCGTATCTTGTTTCGTTTTGGAGAAAAAAAAATAAAACCCGTTTATTACAGCGTTTGATGTAGAATTTGGTGCCCTAAAGAAATGTAATAAACTGGTATTTATTTTTTTCTCGAAAACGAAATAAGATACGAAAACAGTTAAAGAAACAAAAATGTTGTATTTTTAGTCGCTTAATACGAAAAAAATATAAAAT
>JAEQML010084766.1:0-10034 GCA_016904865.1 Pissodes strobi | reverse complement strand
AAAAAAATAATCTTATATATCTTTCTTGTCGGCACATTGCGGCAATTAAATTTTACTTAAAAATATTACTAGGGAACCGAAGATTATATAAAAAAAATATCAACTTGGATCTAGCCGGATCTGGCCTTTGCGAGACCTTTAAATATGACATATTATATAAACACAGATTATCAGAGTCCTTTTAATAAAGTAGAGTATATTTGGAATTTGCCAAAGGAAAAATATATCAATATTTGAAGAAAAAACAATACTTACATGCAATATATATCTCCAACTGACTAAAATAGAAAATATGAAATGGAACTGCCACCACGCCCTTTCTTATTGAATGTCAAAAATCATTTTGGTTGTTTTTTATAAACTGGCGAAATCGACATCGGCCCCTGAATGCCATCAACATTTCATCTATTGTTACGTATTGATGTGGAGTGTAACTGCTAGAACATTTACGAACAAAAGTATCAAAAACATTTCGTATAGGTGCTAAATTATCTAGACTAGAACGTTCCCGTCTGCTAGTTTGGTGATCGAAACTTATAGCTCTTACAAGGATGTGGAAACGTCTCTGAGTCATAGTGGCAGCAAACAGTCTGGGGATGTTCCGTCTTTAGCCCACATTTCAGATGTACTTAGATGCTGTTTTTTTTTTCACCCTGGCTAAATAAAGTAAAGCCAAAAAGGCCATAATTTCTTCTAAGTCGGTGGCAGTGGCGTAGCTTGAGGACAACGTTAAGGGATGCAATGAGCAGAAAGTGGAAAATGCGCCGCAGACGAAAAAACGAGCGGCTAAGGATCGCGGACAACTTAACGCTGATTTGATAAATTTCCGCGCCATGTATGAACATTAAATTTGCTCATTGTTGGTGATGAAACTAAATAAATATTTGTAATCTTTATTCAATTATTATAACCCTAACTAATCCAAACTAACCCAAACAAAATCTAAATAATTTGAGCAAAAATACACACAAAATTCCGAATTCGTATTCTACTAAACGCGAAAATGAACAATAATTATTATTCTACCCTATTTTATTTCAAATAAGGCGGGAATTTTCAACTAATAAGCGTCGGTGTTGACCGCGATCCTTAGACGGGCGTGATGAGACCGCATCTAAACTTTGCCAAAATTTGTTAATACTTTATTAACTATTACCTTTTTATGTCTTGGGATATAAAAATGAATCAGCAAAGAATAAGACATACATCATACAAATTATATTAGCAACAAAACATTTTTTATCCGATCGGACGAAAAACGACACCTTCCCGATGTGTTTTCTCACCGCAAAAGTCATGATTCCAGTATATTGTATTCGTTGCTTGGCAACATGCAATAACTGTACAAGAATAGAAAATAACTGTCCGGGAATATAACATTCCCGTCCTAGGCCGGGAATGTAACATTTCTGTTCTATTCAAACGCCTTGTTTGTCAGATCTGACGTCTATCAAAAGCAACATTTAGATGCTATTTCCGTAGTTACGTAATAAATTTCAAGCTCGCTCGCTTCAAAACTTGATATTATGTTGAGTTTAAATTTAAAACATCGTTTTTATTTAAAGTAAGATTTTGCTCTATTTTTACAAGTACGTATTCTAATTAATTTCGATCGGATAAAAAATAGTATGTGCAACTCGTAGGAAACGCACATTCCTGGACTCCTGTGTTGCTGGCCTCGGCTGCGCCTCGTCCAGCAATTACCACAGTCGTCCAGGAATGTTTTGCTTTTCCTCCTAGTTACACAATATACTATTGTGTGCCTACTCACTATTGAATAACAAAAGCGGAAACAAAAACATAGGATTTAACTTTTAAATTTTTTTAATTTTTTTATAATTTAATAATTTTTAATTTGTCACTCAGGTAAATTACTATAATACAGTCATACTTCTCATCAGAAAACGCCCACGATAGAACAGCCGAAATGCGACGAGATGTGTTTACTCAATCACATCACCGAGAACTTAAAACTTGCCACAGTTTAGCCGTTCTCCTAGAGAAGGTTCATTGACTACTCGCGGACAACACAATGTTATTTTCCGGCCGGTTGATGTGAGGTACACCGACGCATCTTTCCATCGCATTTTTCGTTCGCTTCAGGTTTCGTCGGATCGGGATGGTCGCGGTCGATCAGTTTAATTATAAAATATTTTTTTTGGATAGGTATTATTTATGTACTACGCAGAAGAATTCCAGAATAAGCATGATGGATGGAAATTTAATGTATAGAAATAAAAATAAAATAAAAGACAACTGAATATTGTGGAATTTTGATATTTTCTAAAGGGATGCGACGCATCACACGCATACATGCACGCTACGCCACTGACTCGTTATCATTCATTCACCTCTCCTGACTATTGACTTTCATTTCCGTCTTCAGTTTTTTAAACTCGGTAAAAACTTGAACTGAATCAGTTCATTGATTGTCTAAGTCATTTTCTGCTAAGTTTTGACCCGCTGTAATTATCTATTCTAAGTGTATTCAACTCCTTGAGAAGCCCATTAGCTTATATACCTAAATCCTCTGCCGTAGTGCTGATTCAAATTAATCTATGGTAGAAAGGAAATTTTAAGTTCGAAATTTTTCTTATGGGGTTAGCTCATGGTGCTTGGACACAGCCAATAGGTGATAAACGCACGTTTATTTTGCGTTTTGGCTGTGTTTCATTATCTTACCCTGTCTGTACAATCAGAATAAATCAGCTAACTCAGCAGTTTTCATATACCTATTCTTTAAAGCTATCCCGATCCCGTCTTGTTCATATGAAGCTTATTAGCGACTCCAGTGCTGAGACGGCTGCATTCTCTTTACTCGAGATATCTTTCCATAATACTGTGTATAGCTTCCAACTTTGACATTCTGTCATACAAACTCAGAGCAATAACACGTGATTTTCTTGAATCTTCTTTGCTTTGTAAAATTTGAAAAGTTAATTCTTGAAGCCGTTGGGAGTGATCTGAAGCTCGATGAAACGGAAACGAGGAAACGGAAAAAGCGACATCAATATAGATCCATAGCATGTAGCCTGCGAGAGAATGAGATAGAACACATTTATACAGTTCTGACATGTTTGCTAAGAGTAAAAAATAAAAAGTAGTTGTCATCCGATCACGTGGTTAGTACTTGGATGGGTGATCGCTTGGTTTAGTTTTACGAAGGTTTCACTTCTACCACGTGTGAACTGTTTTTAATTTTATATGTCGTTCTGCTGAAGTTTTCACTTCTGTAGTGTGGTTTTAAGCACACCTTTTTTATTTCTCTATAGCCTCGCAAAAAGGCTTTTGTAGCATCTGCTTTGCATGATCGACGGGTTATTGCTGGGGTTTATCAGCGTCGGATTTTTCAAACAGTCGGTTAAAATATTATATCTAGTTTACGTCGTAAAATATACGTAAAGTTCTTCCAAAAAAAAAATAAAAAGCTTACAGCCCTCGGCAACAATGTGCACTACAAGATTGAGTTAATGCCCAGCACAAGGTACCAATACTGCCAATTTATTTTGCCAGTACCCCTGCTTGAAGTCCATGCTACTTTCTGCTCCTTGAAGAAGCGTTATCATAAGACTGACCACGTCATGCGTCAGGTCCTAATGTCTCGTTCATTGTGGCCGTGGTTATACAAAAACGCTATAAAACTTTTAACAGGGATGAAAGCTGATCAACGTGACCTTCGTCAGAAGTTGAATCTGATGATATGGATTAGTAGTTTGATTCGAGAGATAACGTCATTGAAAACTCGCTGGCCAATATCTCATTTCACCTCTAAATGCCAGACCTCTTTCACCGACAACAAACTATTACTCTTATTGTCAGTACCCTGAGAACTTTTTTTCAGTATTTGAATGAAACTTTTAAAGCTCAACCTGTTTTGAGCAGACAGCCGAATGGGTATTTTCTCCATTTTTTGGAACAGCAAAGCAACTTGGCTTAGACTTCATCTTCATATAATCGGTCATATGACGTGACTTAGCTATAACTTCATCATTCTTCTTTTGCTTCTTTTTTGGTATCTTTCACTTGATACCAACGAATTCCCCCCCAAGACGTCGTTGCTTGATACTACCGCTTTAAATTTCTTTTTCATTTGTTATCGATTAGTTTGTATTTTGGTCCAAAATACTAAATTAAAATAAACGGAAAATCGAATCATTCCTATAAAAATCCACTAAACTTACAACTTACCCACATGTACGCTCAACACGGAGTCGAAAACTATTGAATAAATTGCAAAATGTAACACTTTGAGAACTTGAAAATTTTAAAAACATAGGTGCTTATATTCGAAATATAACAAACTTTTTTAATTAGTATGTCTCAAAACCGAAGCATTTTTGAACACTATACGAATATTTTTATTTTAAATTAACCCCAGGAACCACTGCCTTCAATATAGGCAAGGATTTAGCGGCCACTGAGGGGACTACCTAGAGAATAGATATACATTTTTACGCTTCCTACCGCTGTTGTATGTATGTATGTATGTATGTATTATTGCCCAAAAATGCTTTTGACTTACCTAAAACGGCGTTGCAATATTCGATTTTTAAATCGGACTAATTAGTATCTATATTTCCACATAGATGTTTTGTTGATTTCAACTATTCTAAACAAGGTATTAAAATATGGTAAGGAAAACAGTTTTGCGACTCACCTAATGTAAATTCTGCCGACTCATTCATATTTCTAAGATCCTCATTATTTTGGAGGACCTGGTAACTGGTTTGTCTTATGGCTTTATCCGTTTTCCAATCAGTAATGAGATCTCTTCCAGATTGTTTACTGATGCATGACCAAGTATCTAAGGGATCCTCTAGGGAATCAGGAACATTAGCTACCATGCACTGTCTACCACCACCCATTATAACCTGATAAGGAGCAAATATCTAGATATTTTATTATCTGTGCTGCTAGAGTTGAGATATTCAAAACAAAAATTCATTGCAACAAATAAAGTACTCAAAAGTACTGTAAGTATATAGTTTTTATCCAGAAAACGTGTCAAATATTTTCTGCATGAGGAAGACTGTTTGTAGAAAAAAATCGTAGAGAGTTAAGGATGTTACTATTTGTGAGAGCTTTATATTCTGTAACTAAACAGCCAGCCAATGACAAAGCGCCACCAACCTCTAAAACCAGAAGTGTGAGGGTCGTAGCCAGCAGTACGCTTTCAGACAAGAGTCAGTAAGCTTAGAAAAAGATGATTGTGATTTCATCGAAACGTCAGGCGTCCAACCGTCTTGTCCAAGATATCCAACACTCGAGAAACTTCGAACACATACCACACCCATGAGAATATACGACAAAACATATTATTAGTTTATAGCGTTCCGATCTTAAGCCATTTCTGTAATTTCAGGTCTCTTCCTCTAAATTCCTGCGCCTTACCTCCTCATCTAGCCCACTTCTTCTCTTCGTTTGCGTTTCCTCCTTCCTCCTGGTTTCCACTGAATAACTTGTTTAGGTACTCTTGCGATTGGCGTTCCCTGTTCATGTTCAAACCTAATAAATTGTGAACCTGTGAACTTGCTATCAAAATAATACAGGAGCCACAGGTACCCCAAAAGGTTTGACATTACAAATCAGAAAAGTGGCGGGATCCTTGCGAGTTTTATCTTTCTTTTCCCTGGAAAGATGTCTGCTTTAGGAATCAAAACACCCCTAAATCTGCTGATGACATAACTGAAGTTATCCTAGCTGATATGGAAGCTTTCATCCCCTCTTCTATAAAACTTATCTCAAATAGAAAATTATGTTTTGGCCACCTACCGCAAATGGCGCCAAGATCCGACAGCCGAAAATCGAAATATTTTAATCACGACTAGAAACCATTGACGAGAGCAAGGAGGGATATAACGTGCGGATCAACAACAAGCTTCTCAACTGTGCTAAAGGATCAAGATCCTTGTGGTCAGGCCAAAGCTGTCAATCAGGGTTTCTCAAAGACGTCAATCCCACCACTGACCAAAGATGATGGCTCAATAGCGGAAACGACCAAACAAAAGGCAAATATTCTTGCGGAACTAGTTGAATAACATTTTACCTTAGATCATCAAGGAAAGACTCCACCAACTATTCCGAGAGTGCATTCTTCAATGCCAGGTCTGGTATTTCGCCAACGCGATGTGAAGCGAATACTCAAAACACTAACAAGGCCACAGGACCGGATGGCGTTCCAGTAACAGTGCTTAAGAAATATGATGCTGAACTAACAGCTCCAATATGCAAGCTTTTCTCCCTATCATACAGTACTGCATGCAGCACTGCATGCTTTCCTTCTAGCTGGAAATGCGCTCAAGTGCAACCAATCCCGAAGAAAGATAAAAAAACGATTCCAAATAACTACCGTCAAATTGCCTTAGTTCCCATCATGTCCAAAGTCATAGAGAAACTGATCAACAAACAGCTCTTAAAATATCTCGGATCGGCAGGTATCATAAGCGATCGCCACTATGGTTTCCGCAAGCACAGATCAACGGGCGATTTCCTGACTTACGTGACCTACCTGTGGACCAAAGTCATCGAGAGCTACGACGAACCTCGTGGTGCAGTGGCTCTCGACATATCCAAAGCATTTGATAGGGTGTGGCATGACGGAATGTTAAGCAAATTGAAAGCATACGGACTACCACCAGCACTGCTTTTATGGCTTTCCTATTTCTTAAGGGATCGAAGCATCCGAGTTGGTATTGATATGGATGTCTCTCGGAGGAATTTAAAATTAATTCCGAAGTTCCTCAAGGGTGTATATTATCTCCCACACTCTTCGTGCTCTCTATCAACGATCTCTTAGACAGGACAAACAATTCTGTTTACAGCTTTGCAGACAACAGCACTCTTAGATACCCCTTAACGTCGCGGACTCCAATGATCACTGCTCGTTCCCTACGCGAGCGAGAAAATCAGTTTGCTACCATCAATGAGAATATGAACGCCATCGTGGAATGGGATGAGGAAAATAAGGTCCAATTTAATGCAGGAAAGACTCAAGCAGCTGTCTTCTCAAAAGAAGCAAACACCGTAGGATCTGATTTATCAATGACAGGACAAACACTGACTCGGACCTTATCCATAAGCTTGCTGGGCATCAACGTAGCAAACAACATGTCTTTGCGTAATCACGTCACCAAAATCGCCAAGGCAGCAGCATAAAAGCTAAGAGCACTATATAGAGCAAAAAAGTTATATGCACCTCATTAGCTCTTACTACTCATAAGGCCCAGATAAGACCATCTCTGGAATATTGTTCCCATGTATGGAGCTCGGCACCCAAACACTTGCTCAAGATATTGGACTCCATAGAGAGGAGAGCAGTCCGTCTTGTAGCTGACTCAGAGTTAACTAAAGATTTTGATAGCCTTGAACATCGAAGAAAAGACCTATCTCTTTACTATCGATACTACGGGAGGTCTTCGAACGAGCTGGCACTTATCATTCCACCCAGAGTTGTGCTAAACAAAAACACCCGTCAGACTCAAGCTACTCATCAACATACCATTCAGTTGCGAACACCTAGGACGTCCCTATTGCGGGACTCCTTTGTCTGGAGGACTGTCTCGCACTGGATTGGACTTCCGAGTAACGTATTTCCCGAAAACTACAACCTATAACGATTCAAGTCCAACGTCCACCATCTTCTCCGCACACGCACCGCTCGTTGAGTGACATAGGATTTTCCTGTTGTGTGTGTACCGAACATAAAAACTGCGTGTCTTACGTTCATATTCCTCTTATTTTTCATTCGTTATCCTTTTCATTGTCTCTGCCTGCCTTTTACTGGTCAATACATCTGAGCTCTTGTGATTATAGTTTGTATGTACTTGCTTCGTTTTACGTCATTGATATGATTTAAATCCGTTATATAACGTTTCTTTGTATCATTCTATGCACATGTATAGGTACTCGGTTTTTGTCAGATACACTTTCGGGCCCAACTTGCTTATTCTGCGATATTAATATTTAATTGGCAGCAAAACTTAAACTAAACCCATATCTACCCATTTTCTTCTCCACTCTTTGAGCGTTTGTTCCAAGTATATTTTAAAGAATATTGGTTGGTTGTTTATTTCAGACTTTCAGTTACCAAAAAGCCTGTGTTAATATTGTTTAACTGCTTGATTTTAGTTATGGCGTCACATTAGTGCGCTTTTATTGGGACTGTTAGTTCCAAATTAATGTTGGTCTGTTCCAGCGATTACAATACTTTTTCAGAGAGATACTGTCATAGGCTTTCTTTTTTAGGTCCACAAACAGGTGAAGTTCTTGGTCATACGCTAGTTAATTTCTACAACTTGAGGTCATATGTGGTCCACTATCGAACTCCCTGTTTTAAAAGCAGCCTCCCAATTTCCGTACTCCCACCCTATATTTGTTTTTACATTTTGTCATATTCCCTGCTCAATATGTGTTGCTTTTTTGGATATCGTTGTTGGGTATGTTACTTTCCACTATTACGGCTCTTCATGTTTATTTATACACGTCTGAAGTTAGGTGTGCATACTTTACGACTTCCATGCTTTTATTAGTTCTCCATGTATTTTTCCTAATCCTGTGGATGTTAACTTATATTTTTTTACTTTTTCCCTTTATATTTCTTTATTTTAATTTCGATGGCTTTTTTTCCTATTAGAATTAAGATGTTTTGTCTGAGAACATTGTGGGGCTTGAGACAATAAAATTTATTTGATCTAATTTTCCAAAACCGGATGAATCCAGAAATTGTGAAAAGTTTTTCATCATTTAAAATAAATATTAAAATTCTACCTCTATATTTCTCCCTGGACTCTCGTTTACCAATTGCCAAGCAATATCGTTGCACTCGGTAGCTCCTTCAGGTATACTTGCTTCGCATTCCCATTTTCTGTTTGGCGTATGCGCGTACAAGGCACTCGGTGTAGCATGGGTCACCCTTGTCGTAGTTACAAAACCTGAAACAAATTGAGAGAACATTTACAGTTTACAGGACAACGTAGGCGAGGTTGTCAAATTGATCCTCACAAAAGCCCTGCAACACAGTTTTATCCACAATCTTGTCTCGGTATTGTAGATAAAACTGTGTTGTATATTTTTCAAATTTTCTAAAGCTCAATTTAGTTCACAGAACAGGAAACATCATGAAAAATAAGCGTGGTGCCAGTACTGTCAGTACCTTCTTCATTAGGGCCGCAATAAAGCAAGCTGAATGTAATATATTATGTTATGTTGTAACGGGCCAAATTTAAATTTTGTACTTAGTCAAAATTTAATATTTAATTTAAGGTCTCCTTATTGACAAAACGGGTATTAGCGATCCGGACAAAATTATATAATATATTAGTGTGAGGACCACTAGGATATGAGAATGAAATGACGATAGAGAGTGAATTGCAGTTATCCTCTCCCAGAAATTTAGAATCGATAATGGTTCATTTTCTCCTTCGACGAAGTTTTAATCTTTGGTTCAAATCCCTAGTTAGCGATATTGACGCATAACGATTTATGGAACGTCGTCGTCATTCTATGATAGGGCGGGAAATTGGATTTATTCTGGCACGCTTCTCTTAATAAATGTCGGGTCGAATAAGTATTTCCTTTCGGCTAACTCGTGTAATTAATTAGGATAATCTTCGGTACATTAAAATTCTGCGCTTTTATTTTCGAAATCAGCTGGAAATTTGTTAGGGGAGACATGCGACGCGCAGATCGTATTTCGATTGGTCAGTCGTAATTCTAGAAGCGTGGATTTTAAAGGAAGTTCCTTTGCCTTTCGCGTTCCTTTGCCTTTTTTAGTGTCGTCTATTTTGAGAAAGAGCGCCACGTGAATAGTCCCTAATTCCGTTTTAATTTCCCATTCAAAGGCTTTTCTCGTCCACCTTTTAAGGCAGCCTAGCGATTCCGGCGCTTAGCGGATCATAGTCCCTTCAAAGGTAAAAGACTCATTTTATTGTTTTTTTGTTCTCTGATTTTTCCTTGGTTCCTGCGACACCTTGAATATATTTATGTTTGACAGGGTTCTACCGACGAGTTCTACCTTCCCTTTTTGGCTAGGTTTA
>JAEQML010084765.1:0-10035 GCA_016904865.1 Pissodes strobi | reverse complement strand
GTAGAGAAAGTTATTTTCAAAATTGTTGATCAAAAATTATTTGAACTTCTTAGCACTGAAAGTGGCATTTTATGATAACAAAGTAGTGAAGATATTGTAAATAGCTTCATTAGTACGAAATGTAAATAAACTAATTAGCCACTAAACTATTAAAGTTATGTGACACTATCGTATAGTTAGTATCTCGGAAGGTTCTGTGTTTAATACCATTAAGGTATCTTACTTTAATGATGTTCAGTTCTTTTGTAGCTTAATTTAAAGATATATTAAGTACAGGTTTAGCCTAGGAGCCCACAGATCCTAAATACGGCGCTGATGGTTCCACTTTCCAATTTAAGAGTAGGTGTTGACTTTTTCAAATCCTATCGAAAGGCTGGTACTTCCGTTTGGATCAAAAAGTGGCACTACTGACTAGCTCATGAAAAACTAAGATACGAAAGTGCAAACCAGTTCGCTTTAAGCCAATCCGTTTGGAATATACTGCCCTAGGGTGTCCAAAATGCCAATAGCCAATATACAGTTGAATTTAGGTATAGGAAATATTTAATAAAAAGTATCTAGAATTTTAAGCGGAATTCAAAAGTGTTATAATAGTAGAACGCTTTGGTCTCCCCTGTATAGTAATGAATTTCAAAACTTCCTTCATACTCCCAAAAAAGTGTAAATATCTAGACTCCTATACTTTCGCTTTTGCTGTGAGATGTAAAATAAAAAGTTAAAGAAGGGAGTATTAAACGTGCTACGCTATGCTTGCGAATATTTATTTATTTAGCAATAAAGTAAAGGTAAATTTGAAGACCAGTACCAAGCCTGCCTAAGTTTATCAATTGCCTTTTTTTGAGCATCAATCATCTACCAATCGGTACCGATTGAGGTATGGTCACTGTAGTTAGTAATCAGCTTCTTAACTTACTATGACATAAAATAGAAAATAAAGAATAATTTTTCTCAGGAGTTCTAGATTCCGAGAAGATTGATTTCGCCTGGCTATACTTAGTGATAATCAAATATGAGATAATGCACCATGTTGTCCGATGCTGAAGATCAAAACCAGGCAAATTATATGCTGAGAATGATCCTAGAAGAACTCGAAGAGCTTAACTTTGCCATTATTACTGATTACATGCTAATAGGGGAGCAGCAGCAGAGAGAACGTCACATTAGTACATATAATTCAACACCTTACAAAAGTCGACGTTATGCTTTCCTCAAGTGGTAAAAAGTCAGGCCCGAGAAGAAGAGCGGTTTGGCAATTGAACTTGCATGTGAAACAGTAAAATTAAAAGAAGATCGAGAACTCTTACATATATGGCCGCATCATGAAAACTATCACTATCACTTACCTATAGTTTAGACTTTGACACCATCAGATAAATGATAAGAGTAAAAAGCAATACTATATACAATATAGAAGGGAAATATCTACACTGTATACGGTTGTCTCGAGAATATGAATAGAGATAGATGGCTGAGGAAAGTTTATAATGTTGGGAAAGAAGTGAATGTGAAAATCCGTTTAAGAGTTGGAAGGGAGAAAATATGGAAAAGGCCATGCCAAACCGGGGACTTTAAGATAGCGTCTACTACCTGGCAAAAACTGATGAAGTACATAGATGCTCTATCTCTTGATTTTAATATATTAATAAAACATATTTGCTTACTTGACCTAATTCAATTTAATTTCCCGTACTATTAAAGTGTGAATAAAAGAAAACTCCAATCAGTATGAAGCAAAAGCATTGCAAAATACCGTGTATTCTTTACAACTTATAAGTTCCGACGGGCTCCAGTAAGCAGCTTGGCGTTGCAATGTGTATGTAAGGCAAAGAAAACGTGATTCTAATAAGGATTTCCTGGAATTTATCGCTGCTTTGACCAAAGTTATAGTTGTTGTTCGTTCCTTGAGAGATTTATGTGTTAATAGCAGCAGTTTGTAACCAGAATTGCAGAAAGAGGGAAAAGTAGGGCACGACACGAATATAATCGGCTCAGCAGTTATTGTCGATTTTGTTCCTTATTTCTTTTATTAAAAATGTTCGAAAATATTTATTTCAGTAATATAGATTATATTTGGAGTATAAGTATAAGTATGATCAACTACACTGCGCAACTTATTTAACGCACAACCGAAATTTTGTCTCAAGTTTTATATTATGTATTTTTGAAACTTGTAATTAGATTTTATTGATTTTTTTTCAAGAATCGTTGGTTTTTTCCTTAAGAATATCACTGCCTTTATGGTTTCGGCTAAAAAAAGTAATTTCGATGTTATACCGGGTGTTAAAAAGAAAATTCGAAACACCCTGTAGGGTATACTGGTCATTGCAAGTTATTGCAATTATAACCAAATTGTAGCCACATGCTTCCCTTACATTTTCTTTTTTTATTCATTGGTTTATCTCTGTTACTTTATTAAATACACTATTTTGAAATACCACGTGTTTTGAACACATTTTTTATCGGAAAAGAGAACATTGTTAGCAGGCTATGGAAATCGAAACTTCAGAAATGACAACGATATTAGTTTTTGTTGACAGTTCAGCATTAATTCGTGGATAATGGAACGGCAGTCCAGAAACTTATCTCGTGATGAGTGTGTTGAGGCAGTTACATTACATGGTGAAGGGTGGAGTTACAGCCGCATAGCTGGCAGGTTGGGAGTATATCACACAACTATAGCCCGGGTAGTTCAAAGGTACAGAGAACAAGGAGAACATTCGAGACGGGCAGGTCAAGGTAGACCTGGTGATACGACTCCTGCCGATGATCGTTTTCTAAGGGTAAGTATTGTAAGACAACGATTTACAACTGCAAGAAATTTAAGATCTCAATAATTGCAAGACGCAAGAGGTCCGCTCATGTACACACAAACTGTGTGCCGACGACTGAGAGAAGCATACTTAAGACCCAGATTTGCTGCTCGAGGGCCCTCATTAAGAGTAAGTCATCGAAGGGCCAGATTAAATTTTGCTAATGAATACCTTAATTGGTTGGAGGCAGATTGGTAACATATTCTTTGGACTGATGAGTCAAGGTTCAATTTGTTTAATTGTGATAGACGTATCCGCGTTTACCGCAGACCCTACTACAAGTGATACAGTCAGTGCAATTTTCTCCACACAACTTTATATGGAGGTGGATCCGTCATGGTGTGGGGGTGGAATATCTTTAACGGGGAGCACGGACTTGATAATTGTAACTGGAAATGTGAATTCTGAAAGGTACATTAGAAATATTCTTGAAGAACATGTTGTGCCTTATGCACATTTTTTGCTTATGCATGACAATGTGCTTCCCCTCACAGGTTTTAATGTAAGAAATTATCTCGCTGAATTTGGAATAAATTACATAGACTGGCCAGCCCGTAGCCACGATCTAAATCCCACTGAACATGTTTGGGATATTATGGGCAGGCAGATACATAGTCGAGGACGACAACCACAAAACTTACAAGAATTGGGAGAACGTTTGGTCGAATTGTGGAACGGCTTAGATCAGAACGAATTAAGACTTTAAGTTTTAACTCAAGATGTCGGGAGGTCATTCCAGCCAAAGGTGGAAATACCAGATAGTGGTTCTTTATTTACTTTAATTTTTGAAGTGAAAACTTCTTTTGCGTGTTTTTCGGGGTATTGAATTCAGTAAAACCGTCACGCATCACGCTCGGAACCGTCACGCTCGGATATGTATGACATGTTCCCGTATAGGTAGAAGGCTGAAATTTTCAGGGCATGTAGCCGGGGTAAAAAGAAGACTCTAGACGAAAACGTTACCCCGTACCACCCCTCCCCCCCATGCTTGGCCAGGGGTTGTGGACGAAATAAAAACTTAAATAATTAATTTCGGGATAACGGGAAGAGGTACGGGGTCGACATTTTTATGGTAGGTGCGCCCCATAGGGGGCCACCTTAGACCATACGTTTTTCGCACGTATCTCTGCAACAAAGGCTCGGACCGAAATTCTGACAAACGATGACCCCGCTTGTTGAAGTTTTCACTTTTAGCGTGTGGTCCTAAGCACACACAATTTTTTTGTGTTTATTGTGTTATTCACTATTGTTGTATTAATTAAAGCAATTCGTTCATTTTGGGTTCTTGTTATTTCAAGTTTTCATTAGGTACATTTTTTCTAAGACAACTCGAATCGCTTTCCATAATTAAGATATCGAAGATAACAAAAAAGTGTAATATCGGTATTTATTTTAGTAATTTAATAAATAATGACTACGTGACAAAAACATGTATGATATTAAATTTAATAAAAATCAGGTTGATCTCAAAATTGTGTATTTAATGAAGTAACAGAGATAGACAAATTATTTAAAAAAAGAAATGTAAGGGAAGCAAACGGCTACAATTTAGCTATAACTGCAATAATTTGCAACGGCCAGTATACCCTACAGGGTGTTTTGAGTTTTCGGAAAAAACATAACATCTTTATAATACCCGGGAAGTATAATACCGAAATTATTTTTTAACCGAAACCATCAAGGCAGTAATATTCTTAAGGAAAAAACCTACAATTCCTGAAAAATTCAATAAAATCTAACAACACGTTTCAAGAATACATAATATCAAAATTGAGGCAAAAATTTGGTTTTGCGTTAAATAAGTTGCGCATTGTATAATATACTTGAAAATATTTTGCTAACTGCATGGTAATTTTCTGTTGCACCTAACATTTATTTTCCTATCAACTCAATTACTCGAAAATGTTTATTGATTTGTGTCAGATTGGTATTAAAAACACATTTAAGTTTTTAATGATGCGTATATCTATGTCAGCCCTACGGAATCTAGAGAGGGCAAACATTCGGCTAGGAAATTAAAAAACAAACACAAAAACATCCTTATTGCGACCTATAATATACGCACGATGAGAACAGAAAAGCACGTTGAAGAACTGGAAAAGGAAACAAATTCCATCAAATGAGATATCATTGGATTATCCGAAACGTGCCTATCTGGAGAGAAAACAACGATCTTAAAATCTGGTCACTTACTATATCAGAAAAACGTCGATACAAACCACCATTTGGGTGGCGTTGGATTTTTACTTAACAGAAGAATTAAACACATGGTGGGCAAACTTTATGCCATATCCGAGAGAGTCATATACATGATAATCAAACTGAGCAAACGTTATAAAATGCAAATAATAAATGTATATGCCCCGACATGTACTTCAGAAGATATAGAAGCAGAACAATTCTCTACCGCAAAAAGCATGGAAAAGTCAAACTTCGTAGTGGTAATAGAGGATTTTAATGCAAAAGTGGGGAAAAGAAACCAAGACAATACAGGGTTTTTCGGAAGCTATGGACTAGGGGAGAGGGACAACAGAGGAAATATGTTTGTAGACTTCCTCAGCATTGAAAACCTCTGCTGCTTAAACACATTTTTCAAGAAGCCACCCCGACGCAAATGGACGTGGAGAAGCTCACACAATTTAACAAAAAATGAGATTGATTACATTATTTCAAACAATCGTAAATGCTGCAAAGACGTCTCAGTTTTAAATAGAGTCAACACAGGAAGCGACCACAGAATGGTCCGGGCATGTTTTAACATTGATACCAAGATCGAAAGAAATAAGTTAATCAAGCAACCTAGATTTCCAACAAGTGAAGAACTACAAGCGAGACAGGAGGAATTCCAAAAAGAACTAGCAAGACATTTACCATCGGACGAAGTTCTCGAAAATAATATGGATATAAATCAACTCAGTGAAAAATTGAGCATCTATAAAAACAGCAGCTAAAAAGATCTGCTCGAAAACTAAAAAGCCAGGAAATTCCAAACTTAGCACAACCACTTTTTGGGTTCATCGCGGTTCATACCTTTGCTTCCCGCTAAAGATAGGACCTGCGACTGTCTAATACAGTCATACGATTCTCAGTATTAAAATCAATGTATTTGGAGGGCGCAAAACCACCCTTTTGTAGCTTTTGAACATGTTTAACTAGTCTTGTCTCATTTTCCATACCCAAAACTTCTTGTGGTCCAAGAGGTAGTAAATCAGAAACGATAACCGTTTCCTTTTCGACGTACGGGACCTGAAAGAATTTCATAAATGCATGCGGCTTCATTAACATCAATCTTTTCAGAATTTAATCTCCAAAGGGCTTCAAATAAGTTTTCGAGGCTCTGAAGTGTTCTTGGAAGTACACCAAGTTACAGTGGTACAGTAAGTTTTAAAAATTTCATTTTATCTTGTTTAGAATATTCAAATATTTTCGTCGTACTGTACTATACGGCAGGTGAAAAAGAACGGAAGGTACAGAAGGTACAAACTTTCTGATACATTTGTCTAGGTTCACCTGATATACACAGGTCAAGTAGTACCCAATAATTACTATAGTATAGTACTGTCTATCTCCGATAAACTTAACAGGTTCCGGATAGATGGCGCGAATTTTACTGGGTTTGTTTAAAGCCTCAAGTACCGTTCTTGGCGTTCTTTCGTCTGCTGACCCTATAGCCACATGATACAATAACTGTTATTGTATCATGCTATAGGCATACTGACGAGCCGTTATACGGCGAAACGCGTCTATGGATGGGTCGGCAGGTGAAAAAGGCAGGAAGGTACAGAAGGTACAAACTTTCTCATGAATTTATTTACTAATCACTACTCCAAACTAACACACCATGATTTCAGAGATCAATCCATTGCACAATTAAAGGGCATACCGGTGGACAATTCCGCCCTGGTAAACTAATTGTTTATGTAATAATTCCTAACCACCAATCTTTCGAGCGCAGGGCAAATGAAATGTTCCTTTCTCTGTCACACTTATAATGATAAATTTCTGTCTCCCTCGCATTCATAGTAAGCGAACAAGGAGTATGGTCTATATTATTTATATATAAATTCGAAATTTTATGCGAATTTTTGTTTTCCTGAAAAACGTATTTTTATTTCAAGAAATCAGTGTAACAGTGTCCGAGTACCAATATGGGCTCCATTTTGTGCTTTATTGCTAATTTTCCCCCTTATCCTCTTAGATATGTACTTGTTTCTAACTCAACTCACACTGGTGAGTCGTTTAAATATAGATTAGTTTGTTAGGTAGACTAACGAAATAATTTATAAATTGTAGATTGTCCTGAGGATGAGATAAATAAATCTCGAAAGCTTGACAAAACAATAGTGTTTTCCTTTAATTTAGTCATAAAATATAACCAGACTGCATCCCTAAGAAAACCTACACGCAACATGGCGCCAGAAGAAGAGTTAGAGATCGTTCCTGAACGAAAAAGTCGTTATGAGTGTCGTAAAAACAAAATTTGTAGTAGTCTCGTGTGTGTAAACTGCGGAAAAGCTTATCATAAATCGTTTTCCGAACGGGACTTCGCAGAAAAAGTCGTAACTATCGATGAAACAAGACTGGTTTGTTGTGGCGTGGCGGCGGATGACATAACCTCAAACAGTGAAAAGCTCAACCATACTAAAGAAATATGTCCTTTACGGCAATTGGTAAAAGAAATTACTGATAAGAATAAACTACTTGAAGAAAACAAGAGATATCTGGAAGAAAAACTTTCCCAACTCAAGAAAAAGAAACAAAATGTACCAGAAACTGCAAGGAAAGCGCCTGAAATCGACCGCCAAAATTCTTTGTCATAGACGCAGAATCGTGGAATATCACCAGAAAAACAAGATCCACTGACTTTCAACGAAAAATGTGAAGTTGCTGAAAAACCCGTAAACGCGCCAATGTTTACACGACCTGAAGCTGGCCACTCAAATGACAAAGAGAGACCACCGCAGACAATGCCAAACTTCAACAGCAAGGTTAACATAAATATAACCTCTAAAACAATTATCGACCAAAGGGATGCCAAAAAGGATAAAGTCTCTACAAGAAACGAGCAAATAGAACAAATTGAACTAAACGATCAAAAATGGATTGAAGTTAAGAAAAAAGCCAAAAAACGCATGGAGATGCCAACTAGCAGACCCACTCCTTTGCAAGGAAAAAACAAAAATGGGTTTTCATTACTGGCTTTGATCCAAAAACAGAAACCGATGATATAATAGCCTTTGTAACCAGATACGATCTAAGTGAAGGAAGTGTTTGTCAAAAAATGGTAACAAAAAGAGATAGGAGTAGAAGCTCATTTAAACTAGGAGTACCTAGGAAGCACAAAGACTACATTATATCAACTGATCTCACTTGATAAAATGGTTAACAAGAATTCCAGCTGGCCGGAATTCTTGTTAACCATTTTATCAACCTACAGCGCTAGAATATTGGCTTAAGAGAGACGAGCTAGAGCACATTCATGTGGGACAATAGTCTGTTGCAGCAGGTACCTGTAGATATCAGTTTAGAGGGGGAGGAACAGTGATAATGGTATACCCAACCTGTAATGCCATGCCTATAAGTGATATAAATGCCTTGACTGTTGAGAAGTGTATCGAGGTTTGTAGTATCTTTTTGAAATCCCATAAAATATTTATAATAACACTTTACAGATCGCCTTCGGGCAGTCTTGACCCCTTTATAGAAATATTAGAACGAATATTAAATAAAATAATTATAAATAACCGAATAATCATTGTGGGTGACTTTAACGTACACTTTGGCACGGAGGAGCGAGAGTGCACCGAAATAAGTTATATGATGAAATCTTTTGGATTATTGAGAGTCGTAACGGGTGCAACGAGGCAGAAAAACTACCTAGACGGTATATTCTCAAACTTCTGTGTTGACGATTGTGATGTTTCTTTGCTTGATGTTGGAATTTCTGATCACCTCGGACAGCTATTCCAATAAAAAATTGGTCAAAAAAAGGTAATCAGGCGCTACAAACTGGTTTGATAATAACCTAAGATTAATGCGAGAACACCTGCATCTTCTAAATGATTTTTGTAGGCAGTATCCTTCCCCATGGTTAACTAATTACAGGAATGAATACAGAAAGTGGTATAAAGCCCAAATTACCACCACTAAGAAAACTGCAAATGATAGCCTGATAAAAAAATGCCTCATATCCAATAAGTTCCATGTGGAATATTATTAATGAGTATCGTGGAAAGTCACAAAAATCTCGAACTGAAATATCCATCAGCCCTGATAGTTTCAATAACTTTTTTGTAAATGTTGCTGGTGACCTTCAGCAGAATCTTGATCCCTCCAATCTTAACCCTCTAGATAATAACTTTAACACCCCTCAAAAGATATTTCGTTTCACGGAGGTTACACTCATTGAGATGCGTGACACTATAAATGCACTAAAAAACAAAAAAAAAGTAAAGACATCTATGACTTTAATGTTAATCTTATAAAAAATCTTATAATTAGCCCACTAACCAAGCTCATTAATTTATGCTTCAAAGAGTCAGTCTTTCCAAATGTATTTAAAGAAGCCCTGGTGGTACCAATTTTCAAAAAAGGAGATAAAAACAACATCCCAAATTACACACCGATTTCTCTACTTCCAATCTTTTCAAAAATATTCGAGAAGTGTATGGCATCACGTATATCGCGGTTCTTTGAGTCGAATTATATTTTTACTGATTCTCAGTTTGGCTTCAGAAAACAGCGAATCACCACATCAGCAATAATGGAGCTGGTGTCTCTTCTCTTGGAAGCCTTTGAGAACCGTAGCTTTGTGTCTACAACATTCTGTGACCTAAGCAAAGCTTTTGATTGTGTTTCTTATAGCGTACTACTGGAAAAGCTTAAACTCTACCACTTTCACATGAGCAGTATTGACTTAATAAAAAGTTACCTTGAAGGTAGGATTCAGGCTGTACGGGTGGGAGGGGTGACGTCCGCAAGGATTGAGTTGACCAGTACGCACTATACTATCTTTGCGGACGACACCACCTTTTCCCGTGTGCATGAGAATTATGATGAGGTGAGGGAGGCTTCTGAGGCGGCGCGATCAACAGCAAATGAATGGTTTACATCTAACCAACTTTTCTTGAACAATGAAAAAACCCAAAATATGATATTTTCTATTAGACAAATTCCTCCAGACTCCAGTACTAAGAGTGTTAAATTTCTTGGGCTACATTTGGAT
>JAEQML010084764.1:0-10035 GCA_016904865.1 Pissodes strobi | reverse complement strand
ATTTGTATTTATCACTCAATTTGTGACTGCATTTCTAAAAATCACTAATTTAGGAACAAATTGGTTATTATTTAATCGAACTTACTCAATAACTGCTTACCAATACGGAATTAAAACGCATTCAGAGACGTAATCTTAAAGAAATAATTATTGTTGACAGTGTCCACTGTCCACTGACAGCTTTATGTTACATTATATTCACCGACACCGGTCTAAGCAAGGCCACCTACGACCGTGGTCTAAGCCGCCTTGCGAACCTATTTATCTTTAATAATAATTAGATATTATTACTATTAAAAAGAGATGTTTTTGCATTAATTTGTCGACTTTTGAAGAAAAAACAGCATATTTTATTTGGAGGAAAAGTTACTTTTCATGGCTTGCTCTCTATTACCAGCCTCACTCCGTTCGGCTGTTAAACACGAGCGCGCCATGAAAAGTATCACTTTTCCTCCATATAAAATAATATACTATTCTACTATACTCACGCATTATGTCAAAAGAGCGATTACATGTAGGTAGGGGAAGTGCGGTAATTGCCGCCCACTTTAGCAAAATAATATGTAACTCCTTTATTTTTTATGATAAAATGAAATCGAGTATGTCAGTATTTAGTGGTTTTGATTACTATCGATGTTTTATATTCCAATTAACCAAATAAATTGGTAAGATTGAATTTTTTTTTGGTTTTTAAAATTTTGCACTTGGGCGAAGTTAGCCGACTTCGCGGGTAATAGCGCCCACCTACAGGATAATACCGCCCAAAGAGAAATATATTATTTTTTAATAATGTAAACGTAGGTATTTGCAACAATAAATCAAAACATAACTTAAAAAAAAAACTTTACTATTCAACTCATAAGACACGCATATTGACAGCAGTATAAAATATAGGTACCTGCTACGTCAAAAAATTAATAATATCTAATTAACTCAAGAACAAAAATCACAAACAAATTTTTTATAGTTACCGCAACTAGTGCACTCTTTGTGTGCCCATTTGCGACAAACACTACACCTGTACCACATTTCCGATTTATCAAATTCACCACAGATCAAACATACTTCATCCTCTATGTTATTATCCAGATTGTCGGAGCTTTGGTCATCGCGCAGGTTATTTTCATTGCAAGAAGATTCACTTGAGGAGGAATGGTCATCAAATTTAACCTACTTTTGAACTCTCTTCACCGGCAGTGGGACTTTCTTTTTGTTTCTTTGTGCCCTTTTTTCTTCTTTTTTTTCCAGCTCTATTTTTTCCAGCGTCGCTGTGAGAATTTTCGTTGGTCCTGCCTTTCTTGTTCCTCTTTTTGGTCCTTTATTCTTCACAATACAGAGGGGTGATATTTCTTCGATAGATATTTTCACTTTAGTTGGTTTTTTGTTAGAAGAGCAATGAGGTTTAGGTTGACGAGAGGTGGATGGTTTGGGTTCAGCTTTACGGGAGGTAGATAGTTGGGGTTCAGCTTCACGGGAGGTAGATGTTTGGGGTTTAGCTTCACGGGAGGTAGAAGGTAGAGGTTCAGCTTCCCTGGAGGTCGAGGGTGGTTCAGTTTCACATGCATGAGACTCTTCGACAACGGGTATTTTAGAGAGAGTCGCGGGCAAAAAAACTTCAAACATCTGTAAATATATCTGGTCTATATGGAACAATCCCACTTACTTGCTTTTTTGAGCTTTTTCTATAGTAGCTATTCGGATGAATGCCCTATTAACAATGTCTGCAACATCGTATGGTGTTATTTTTGAATGTAGATTTTGCCTCATAAATAGTGAGCAATCATTTGAAAACAACGCCTTTAATGGCCCAAAACTGTTAGGTCGAGTGGTTGAAGTTTGTGCGATGTGTGAGGTGGAAAGCTTAACATAATTATACCATTTTGACGATAAAATTCGTAGGTGGCTTAAGAGCAATGGCTACTGTGGTTATCTAACAACAGCAACAATGGGTTTTCCTTTGATGCTCCTGAATGCTGTTTAAAGTGCTTCATCCATGTTAGGAACAACTCTTCATTCATCCAACCTTTGGCAGAGCATTCGTAAAGAGCACCTACTGGTCCATTCCGTTTAAGAAGATCAGACATTCGGGTTCTTGGATATACTAACATCGGGGGTATATATACACCTGATGCACTTATTGCGCGACAAACGGCAATGGTGCGACCTCTTTCCCAGCTTACAGCTTTGCCAAGTTGTTTAACACCTTTTGGGGAAATTATTTTGGAAGGAACTCGAACGGTCGTAACACCCGTCTCATCGACGTTAAATATACGATTTGGAGGAAAGTTGTATTTTATTTGAACCTCCTCCAAATTTTGGAAGAAAAGATTAACACTTTCTATTGAAACCAGAAATTATCCCTAAGCTAGTCGGTTCAGGTTTTCTCATAGTTAAACGGGGATGGCGTCTTAAAAATAATTGCAGCCAGTCTTTACCGGCCATTTTCTTCTCATGGTTGAAACAGTGTGGTATGTTATTCTTTTGGGCAAAGTTATACAAAAGTCTACGTAAATCCATGGCTGTAAGACCATAAAACATCTTTGCAAGCTAAATGCGTCGCTCCTCTAATTGTGTTTCTTGCTCAGGTGAAAATATAGTATGGCGGCCAAGTTTAGCAGCAGAAGAATTATTTGTTTTCAGGCGATTTTTCAAAGTAGAATAGGGAATACCTGAAAATAAAATTAGGATTAGAGTGTTTGTTAAATAAAAACATACTGAATTCTCTAGCACTTCTCCTTTTCCCACGTCCTGACTGCTTGCATAGCAGCCTGAAGCGCTTCTGGGATCCAGGTAACTTTTGTACGAGGAATATTTCTTGCTTTCGGCATTTCTGTAATTACACTATCTTAATTAAAAATTAGTTGCGCTATATTCAAGTATGTGGGTAATACCGCCCATTATGAGAGCAGTGCTGCCCATGATGGGAAGTATTACCCATCACCGCCATGTTGGTTACAAAAAATTATTTGATTCTATAAAAATACATGCTACTTACGGCTTATTTTCCGGAACATAAAACCACAGCTTATTCAATAACCAGCTACTCATCTTGCAGCGGCATCCTTTGATTTGGGAAAGTCAAGTGAAAATTTTAGAAGAGGGCCATGAGTTAATATTTTTCTAAACATCTGAGCATCTGAATAATACTTTTGACAATTCGGTTGATTTAAAATACGATGTTTTATCGTCTAAAATCCTTTTGAAAACGATTTTAAATGGCAAAATTGTATAAAAATCCGAAATTTCCGGTCTTTGTAGGGCAATAGCCGCAGCTTCGGGCGAATTTGTCGTGGGTTTTGAAGGGAATATTCATTTTAAATTCAGTTCGCTTCGTGTCATTGCATGGCCTGAAAAATCACGAGACTGTGAAACTGAACCGCTAAGGGCACTGTCAGGAAGCGCAGTGCCCGACACTCCAACTTTCAGATTTCGATAGAGATGAATAGCTGGTTATTGAATAAGCTGTGATAAAACTTAGATCGGCGGCACCTGCAACCACATTCTTATCGGTCAACACACTAAAAATAACTTTGAAAGCAAATATCGTTTCTCTGACGTTCGATGCATTATCATGTGACCCAGATGTTGCCAAATCTCTTCGGTTCGCGAAATATTAAGGGTTTAATAGAGGTGAGCGGTATTAGCCACTGGGCGGTAATACCCGCACTTCCCCTACATTTTATTTAGCTATAATAGCACCTTATTTTTAAAGTAATCGCTATCCTGCAACAGAATGACTGTTGAATAAAATAGGCATCATAGAATGATAGGTGGTGAGGAGTTTAGAGGGATGGAATGACACTTTCCAGCTTTATAGATAAAAAGCGCAAATTGTCATACACTGCGCATATAGACGATTTCATGCCATATACCATTAGCCGAAATTTGTGGCTATGATGCCCTAAGTCATTTTGTTGGCAAAGCTGCTTTTTGATGATTATTAAGTTTTGACTCACTCGACTTAGCTCTATCACTTTGATATTTTAAGAGGCGTGGTTTATACGTTATACGTAGGTCCATCTATTTGTGTCTGGGGACAGCCCCTTAACTTTAAGCCGTCAACTGTTTTCACGTACGTCGCTATACAACCAGTCGTCTGTATGTGCTCTGGTGGTCTAGAGGTCTAGTACACTCAAAAGTTTACTGTTTAAATTATATTATATTAACCACAGCTTAAATTCATATTTCATCTAATAAACTGTTCTGTTTTCAAAATTGGCACAATCATATCATAGTTTCTAGAGGCGTACTGATGAGTGAGAACTCCCGGTGGCATATACAGTAACGCTTCGCTCGCCCCCGGGGCGCAACCAACAAAAACTAACCAAAACTAACCCAACACCTGAAAAGCAGTTACATTCAATGTACATTTATATTACAGTCGCCCTGTGGCGAGGAGTTAGAGCTGCTGTTATTGTATATGTCTCCCGGTGTTACTGAAAATATCCATTAAGTTTTCCCGTTTGATAGGAAACTGGCCAAAGACCGTCCTTCTAAATATAGAGTGTATTTGATTTGTTAATTTATTCAGATTTCGATTGCTCAGCATCTCAAATTTTAGAAATGTTAACCTTTAGATGACCATACTTCGAAATCAGTTTACTTTTGATATAAACTACGTTAAATATATTTTTTTTATGTCGGCACACACACACACAAAAGGTAAATCCTATACCAACGACAAGTGCGTCTGCGGAGATGACCGTGAACGTAGGACTTGAAGCGCTATAGGTTATAGTTTTCGGGAAAGGCCTTACTCGGAAGTCCATTCCAGAGTAAGGCAGTCCTCTACAAAAATGAGTCCCGTAACCAGAGACGTCCTAGGTGTTCGCAACTGAATCGTATGTTGATGAGCAGCTTGTGTCTGATGGGAGTTACTGTTTGGCACTATTCTGGCTGGAATCATAAGTGCCAGCCCGTTCGAACAACCTCAGTAGTAGTATCTATAATAAAGAGATAGGTTCCCCACTTTTCTTCGATGATCATGGCTATTGGGTCATCCCCAAGACGGACTGCTCTGTTCTGTATGGAATCAAATATCTTGAGCAAGCGTGCCGAGCTCACATAGGAACAGTATTCCAGAGTTGGTCTTATCTGGGCCTAATAGAGCAGTAAGAGCTGATGAGGAGTGTATAACATTTGCGCTGCAGAGTGCTCCTAGCTTTTGTGCTGCTGCCTTGGCGATTTTGGTGACGTGAGACGTGATTATGCCAAGACATGCATGTTGTTTTCTACGTTGACTCCCAGACAACTTATGGATGGGGCCAGAGTCTCGCTCGCGTTGGGAAAGAGCAGCGACTAATGGAGTCTGCGACATGAATGCGGATATAACAGTGCTATCATCTGCAAATCTGTTAATAGAATTGTTTCTCCTAGATCGTTTTAATAGAGCAGGAACAGTGTGCACTCGTTGAGAACCGTGCTGATTTTCTCCCACGTGATTCCTCTGAATGGCTTTGCACTGATGCATGAAATTTCGCTTTGTTTCGTCACTTCACAATTCCAATATAGTTCAGGTTGCCAATTGTTTTACAGTATCTTCACAGTTCTGAATGACAGCCGATGCCGTTCTGAATAAACAGAGAGCTTTAAACTACTTCCCTCCTTTTCTCTCCAGTTTCATTTCCTCCATTATGTCTACCATCATAATAGCGTACGCACCCTCTTCTGAAACATCATTTTATGTTTTCGTAAGAGCTCTAGGTACATCCTGGCATTCGAAGACTGTACTCCCGTCATACGTGATCTATTTCTATAAATTATACGCGTGCCGTCCGGTGTCCGGTATACTTACGTATTTCTCCTTTCATACTTGAATGACAATAATCTTTCAGTCTAAGCTGGGTTTCCGGTTGAGCCACTGTGTACGAGTATATAGAACATTGATTATCCACCCTTAAAGATGTTCAATAATGGCTGACCATTTCTCGCCTGTCTTGCCATCAGACGCATTTTAAGAGCCTTTACACAAATAGAGCACTATGTAAAAATCGACCTCTCCTATAGGTCGAACCGCATGGCCCTCCGCTCGCTACGGGGTTTCAAGAAAAGGAAACTAACCAGATGCTAATCCAAACTAACCCAAGACATACCCAAAATCAAGAAATAAAACTGTTTAGAAACAATCTTAAAAAATATAATAAAAAAAGGAACGCGGTTTGAACCCGGGCAGTCCAGGTGAGACCCAGCCATCTAAACCTTCTCAGCCACGAGAGCTCTTGCCGCAAAGTGATTGCATCACGAAGACATATTGTAATACGAGATGGATCGACCAATAGGAGAGGTCGATTTTTACATAGTGCTCAATTTGTGTAAAGGATCTCCTCCAGACACCTGTGTCTTTAATGCGAAGCTATGCTGACATTGTGTCCTTCGTTAACAAAGTTGGTAAACCTAAAAGGATGTTTTGCTTCGCTCTTCACGGGTTTGGAAGTTCCCTGTTCGGCCTATTAGGGGTTTGGACTTTTGCCAGCCTAAGGCAGGCTTTTTAGCAAAGGAGATCACTTTACCAAGCAGTAGGCCACTATAGTTCTTATAATCCTGCCATGCAGTCAAATTCAAATTTAAAAATATACATTTTGTGAACAAAGCGTGTCTACACAAATAGATAAATTGTCGAAAACAGATTAAAAAGAACAAAATTTGAGAGAAACGAGTAAATACATAGAAAAAACACATAGTAGAATATAAAAAAAATAAAAGAGTATAAAATACAAAAAATACAACAACAAAAAATTGGGAAATTATACAATGTCCGGTAGAACTCCTCCATATAGTATGGTTTACTTTAAAGTATTGTTTTAAGTACTTTCAATGAATTAACCATTCTTAAACTAATTGGCAGATTATTAAAAACTGTGACCCTCATATATCTGTGATTTTTTCACCAAAGTACTTCGTGGAATCGGTAAGGGTAAAATATGAGTTTGGCGAGTCACATGCTGCGGTGTAGGACCTTCTGAGCCACGAAGTGCGGTCCACAGAACTGTCCTTGAGGCACATTTACAATAAATCTCACAGGCTTTTTCTGAAGAACAAAGAGGACGTTCACAGGCCCCGATTAGCCACACCCCAGAATGATATACTATACCGGAGATGTGACTCAAACTAAGTAAAATAGACAGTCCTTGCTAGTTGCTAACCCAAGTCTTCCCTAACCGCTCACACAGTAAAAGGTCCTCAAAATGCGAATAGTTATCAATCATAACTCCCAGGAACCTAGTAGCAGGTATCCCTGGAAGAAGCCCCCATCAAAAAGTAAACCTGCGAGATCACGTTTGTCCTACCATGTGTGTCTTGCTCAGATTCAAACACAGGCTTATGTAATCGAACTACTCCCTAATGATGGTCAAGTCATCAATCATCGCTTGCATCAGCTGTTCGATCTCTATGTCCCGCCATAAAATTGAGGTATCATCAGCAAAAAGGGTAAAGTGTCCAGAGATCTTTAATTGAACAAAGTCATTAATATATAGCAAGTACAAAATAGGTCCCAAAACGGAGCACTGCAGAACACGACAACTAACTTAATGATGAGGACCTCGCTCTTGAGCACATCATAGACTAATATCGACACCCAGTCTAAAGCAGGCTTTAGCAAAGGCCACCACTTTGCCACTACGTCTGTAGCTCACTATAGTTCTTATAATTTCGCCATGCAGTTAGTACCCAACATTGTGGTTGAGGCCCTTGTAGGCGTTGAAAAATCTACGGATCCGTGAGATGGTCGCTGTTGACTTATCTATAAGTTTGCCACTGTGGTTCTTCCACTGTAACTTGAAATTTTTGAAATTTAATATAACCCTACAGGTACTTGATGAACTTGATCTTATACACCTCTTCTCTATGGTTTATAGAGAACCTGGCTCTCATGAAACGAGGATAGCCTTTAAACATACCTTCATTAAGTACCTATCAGCTATTTTCACTGGATAAATGTTTAACACTTATGATTTAAAGATTTTCTAGCTGAGAATATCAACAGAGATTGAAAATAGGCTAAAATAGAAAGACACATTCTATACGACATTAAATAATGCTACACACTGTCTCAATTTTGAATTCACACGATCCTGGTCACTGAGGTTGATGATTCAATTTGCTAAATACAAAAAAAAATATGTTTGTATATTTTAACACGTTAACAGCAAAAATGTGCCAGTATAGATTCTTCCTTTTATCTCCAGTTTAATTTCCTTCATTATGTCTCCATCATAATAGCGTACGCACTTCGTCTGGAACACCGTTGTATGCTTTCGTAAGGGCTCCAGATGCATCCGCATTCGAAGATTATAGTTCAGTCATACCCGATCTATTTGTATAGATTATACCGTTGTTTGAGTAAAGGGGATCAAACAACGATTATACTATATCTCCTTTCTTACTTGAATAACAATGACCCTTGAATCGTAGCTGGACTTCCGGTTGGGACACCTTGTTATTGATTATCCACCCCTAAAGATGTTGAATGATGGCCGAACATTTCTCGCCATCAGACACCTGTGTCTTCAATGTGAAGCTATGTCCCTTGGTTAACAAAGTCGGCCAACCTAAAAGGATGTTTTCTCCGCTCGTCAACGGTTTGGTATTCCCCTGGTCAGTCTGTTGGGGTTTGAACTTTTAAAGTTGCCTACAACTTCCTATTCCCAAATCGGCTAAATAACTCTACCCTAACTAAACACCAAATCATTCCTCGATCGACTAAATGACGATCGTATCCTAACCAGATTTTATTTATCATTATTAGTCCAAGTTGGGACTTCAACTGCAACTTTACGTATGTAACGATTTAGCGGTTGCACGACTTCGATAGTTGCGCGATATGTAAGCATATAGAATCAACTCTGCTGCTGCTATTTATCTAGAGATATGTTATAGGCTCTCATATACGGGGGCATTATTTTGCGAAAAATATAAGTGATAATCCTATATGGCTAGACTGGCCAAAGGTAAATTATTATTAAAGATACCAGGTTATCCCGCAGCCTATGGTAGTTAACTTTGTTTGTAGTTAAGAAAAACAATCCTGAAGCTGTTGTCACTATATTTACTGTATTAGGGCGATATTATATCAGTACCTTTTACAATATTGCAGTTTGCTGCTTGTGCGATATGTATTATGTTGTTTATGTGTTTTGTACTGGTAGATAATTAAATGTTACATTAATTACTAACATTAGTTTATTCATGTGCTCTAGTATTTTGTATGATTATTTTTAGCAATTGCCATTGGATTAGTCAATCCTATATTTTCTATTTGAATTAGATTTAGGTTATATTTCTATCACTGCATTTTAAGAAATCAACCAAGATATATCTTAGCTAATTTTCTAAGTTAAGCCTTAAAATAAATAGGTTTTTATATATTCAGGACATGTCTTGCGAACTACAAAAAAATAAAAACCACTAGTAACTTCTGATAGAAATATACTCTAGTCTTAATATAGAAGATCTATTAATTCCAAAATTGTTTTACGAAGGACGCGAGCCATAACTTAAAAAGGCCAAAGGAGAATAAGACTGCGATCTTATCATGTAGCAATACTAGTCAATCATCGTGGTTCTGATCATAAATATACTACTCTTCAGGTTCCTTTGTTACGAACTCTTCAATTGGTTTTTATTGCCACACCAGTTTTTTCCAATCATTTATTGGATGGAGAGATTTTTAAAAGACGCATTGTCTATATTTATAAATTAAACTTGAATTTCGTGATGGCGTTCTCATTGTACGATGTTTTATTCTGTTCCAAATAATATTTAAATTTTAGGTAATATAAACTGACCTGGCATTTAACGGTATGTTATTAATTGATTAAATTTCTATTTGCTTTTTTCCAAATGCTTTTCCATTGCGAAATAATTCTTTTTTTATTTTTGATTTTCTAGGTCACATGTCGATTGACAATTTCTGATAATGCCCTGTTCCAGTATCGCAGTCCAAATGTATTTTTGTTGTGGTCATTGCCTGGAACTCTTAAATTCGCTTTAAAAGAACCAAATTTATTTGTTAATCACATCATTAAAAAATACATT
>JAEQML010084763.1:0-10036 GCA_016904865.1 Pissodes strobi | reverse complement strand
ATCAAGAATGCTCAGCTCTTACTGAATCCAAAGAAATGTTTTCTTTTTCAACAAAAAGTTGAATTTCTCGGGCATGTTGTGTCATCAGAAGGAATCCAAACCGACCAACGGAAGATTACAGCAATCAAGGACTGGCCTCGTCCTCGCGACAAACATGAACTGCGGAGCTTCCTTGGACTATGTACTTATTATAGAAGATTTGTCGAAGGATTTGCAAATATAGCTGCACCTCTACATAAGCTCACTGAAGAACGAGCTAATTATAACTGGGATCATAACTGCGATTCTGCGTTCAGGAAATTAAAAGCGGCTCTATGTTCTAGTCCAATATTGGGATATCCGGAACAAAAGGGTGAATTTGTATTGGACACAGATGGAAGTAACACCGGCATCGGAGCAGTTTTATCGCAAGTACAAGCAGGGGAAGAGTGAGTTATCGAATACTACAGTCGAACACTTTCGAAACCTGAACGTAACTACTGTGTAACCCGAAAAGAGCTTTTGGCAATAGTACGTTCTGTTGAGCATTTCCATCAATATCTGTACGGGCAAGAATTTCTGATAAGGACTGATCATGCAGCACTTAAATGGCTTTTGGATATGAAACAACCTGAAGGACAGGTAGCCAGGTGGCTTGAAAAGTTACAACAATATAATTTTAAGGTTAAGCACAGAGCAGGGAGATTGCATAATAATGCAGATGCTTTATCCAGAAGACCATGCGCGGATAATTGTAAGCATTGCCAAAGAGTAGATCAACGAGAAGGAATTACTCGGATTAGGCAAACGAAATTTGAGGTTGATCAGCAGTGGACCACAGAGCAACTTAAAAAGGATCAGCTTGAAGATAGTGAAATAGCACTATTGCTAACAGTTAAAGAAGAACATCAACCAAGACCAAGCTGGAGCGAGATATCAACTAAAGGACTTGCTTTTAAAACTCTGTGGGCTCAGTGGGACTCCCTGGTGGTGGAAAATGGACTTCTTAAACGAGCCTGGGAAAGCGCCGATGGAAAAGTAGTGAAGACACAGTTAGCGGTACCAAGGAGGAAGATATCGGAAGTTCTGGAAGAAGTTCATAATGGAAAGTCTGGTGCTCATCTCGGAGTGAACAAAACGATTGACAAGATTCGCGACAGATTTTACTGGGTCAACTACTGCCAAGATGTGAAATCGTGGTGTCGGTAGTGCTCAACCTGTGCCGCAAGCCAAGGACCCAAAACAAGATCTAGGGGCAAAATGAAACAGTATAATGTGGGCCTACCGTTTGAACGTATCGCCATTGACGTAGCTGGCCCTTTTCCAGAAACAAATAATGGTAACAAGTACATTTTAGTGGCAATTGACTACTTCAGTAAATGGCCTGAAGTCTTTGCAATCCCCAATCAAGAAGCTGTTACCATAGCAGAGGTCCTTGTGAATAACCTATTCAGCAGATTTGGTGTTCCGTTAGAGCTGCACTCAGATCAAGGACGCAACTTCGAATCCAAGGTTTTCCAGAAAGTCTGTGATTTACTCAACATCCATAAAACACGGACTACCTCCTTACATCCACAATCAGACGGCATGGTTGAAAGGTTTAACAAGACCATTGAAGAACATTTGTCAAAGGTCGTAGATGAACATCAGAAGGATTGGGACCAACACATACCACTATTTTTAATGGCCTATCGATCAGCAGTCCATGACACGACAGGACTAACACCAGCCATGGTTTTATTTGGAAGAGAACTCCGCTTACCCTGCGACCTATTATTCGGAACGCCAGACAACCAGGATATGGAAATTCAAGACTACGCGGACTCCCTTAAGGAAAAGTTATTATACATCCATGAATTAGCCAGAGAAAACACGGAGAAAGCAGGTGACCGAATGAAGACACGATATGATCTCAAAGCTAATTCTATGGGATTTCAGATGAATGATAAAGTCTGCTTATATAATCCGCAAAGGAAGAAAGGAAGATCTCCCAAGATAACGCCAGTATGGGAAGGACCCTATACAGTCATGAAAAGAATTAATGACGTTGTGTATAGAATTCAGCGTAGTCCCAGAAGCAAACTGAAAGTTGTTCACCTCGACAGACTGAAAGCATACCACGGACATGCAGTATCTGATCGGGACGATCAGGTTTAAGAGGGAGGCAATGTCACGACTAACAACCATCCGAACGTTTTTGTGCTACCCTATAGAACTAGCTGCCCCGCCGCCCGTGCCCCTCGCTTCTCTGTCTGTATGAATCATCGACCGGCCCGCCGCGAAGTTTCGGGATAGCTGGAATTATCTCGATGGCCTCGTCGAGATCATATAGAGTGGCCTCGGAATACTTCCCGAATATTCGTGATAGATTTGAGATTATATATAAGCAGACCTAAGTCGGATAGTCAGTTAGTTCAGTTAATCATTGAGTGTTGAATAGATATTAGTGGTAAAGTTATAAGACTAGTTTAGTGAGTTAAATTGTATATAGTGGTAGTTAATAAAGAGAGTATTAGTTGAAAATAGCAAAGTTGTAATTCTGTTAAGAACCCACGGGAAAAACGTAACAGTATTATTGTGCCTACACACAATTAAATTTTCTTAGAAGATATTGCTTTTGTACATGATGTACTTGGGAGCTGTAATCAGAATCAGAATTTTATTCAAATTACACGGAGTGCTTTTACGCATTGATAAAAATATAAAAACATGTCATGACTAGAAACTTCACCCATAAATACATTTTAAAATTCATATGTAAAAATCCATTATAAAAGGCATACTACAAAATGCATCATTTTCAATTTTAACAAATATATAATTACACATATCACAAAAAGTCATTGAATCTGTTATTGATATAATCATTAGAACGCCTTTAACAACAAATAACGTTTCACTCCATGCACAAACTGCTCAGTTCCCTTATGTGTACTGAAAGCAGATTATAAAATTGTACGCAGTAGAAGTCAGTGGTTGTTGAGGGCTTGTGAAATTCAGGGCGTATGCATTTCCATTTCGAGTACCATAGTCATGAAAGTCACTTTGATCAGAAAAAGTAGTGATGTTGGCCTTGATGTACATTAGGCAATTAAAAAGATACAGCGATGGAAAGGTAAGTATCCGAAGATCCCGAAAGCTTGTGTTATCAATAAACAGACCTCAAATAATATTCACTTACCTATAATAATATCATCACCTAATTCCTTTCCAGCAAAGATAACTTTTAATTCCTCAGGTTGTAGACCTATTTGAGGTGCAACAATTTTCTTTACATGTGATACATCACACTTTGGATCTATATCAATACATAAAGTGTTTCCACTGGTGGTCTTTACATAGATACTTAATAAATTATGGATTATATGCCTTTTTGATGTTAGCAGATGGAGCATCATTTGAAATATGCTACTGCAGAATGCAGTAAAGAATCTTAGCATAATTAGCCACCTTTCCTCTGATACCTAAATTAAGGATAAAATAGAATTAATAGAAAATTATTTTAAACCGTTTTACTTGGTTACTAAATATGAATTGCTTCAGCTGTAGAAATATCCTAAAATGCATATTCATTGTACTCTCAGTTTTGTACCAAAGAATGTATTTCTTTGGTTGCTTTTAAAATTTCTTTGACCTAAGGGCGGATTTCGAGCCAAACGGATTCACTTGCGACTAGTTTCGTTTTCAAAAACAGAAACAAAAAACTTGTTTTAGTTTCGAAAATAAATTCAAAATTCGAATTCCTCAAAACAGATTGAAACTAGTCTGAGTCACGTGTTTTGTTTTGGTTTTCTGTGGTTTTCACTAGACGAACAATTTTCATTATGGCTTCTCCAGACGATGTATTTATAATGACATGTGGGCTTTTCTATAATCGAATCTTTTGGGCGAAGGAAAAAGCTAAAGAAACTATGATACTGGATGAGATCGTTTTTAAGACGACAAATAGATTATGGAACCGATTTGATAAATGATAGGAATAAATGGAGAACTGAGATCATTGTTGCATTATTTTGTAAGAATGTCCAATCACAAATGTGAGAACTTGTTAAATGTACTGGGACCAAAAATTTCCAAACCGAATTAAAAATTACAGTCCAGTTGCTTCTTGTTTGATGTTGCTTATCGTTGACATCGATAAATGTACATGTCAATGGTCGCTGATGATTTCCATCCTGCGAACTCTGTTTACAAAAATACAGACAAAACACCGAAACCTTTTGATCTTTCCGCCTGCCGACGGGACATTTCGTTGTTGACGACACAAAGTCTGCAAAATATTTCTTATTTTGAAAACTCAAGTTTTTGTTTTGTGCGAAATCGACAGAGTTGCTCTTTTGTTGTGGTTTTGTCCGTTTAGTGGAAATCCGTCTTCAAGATACATTTTTTATTTGTAGTTTCTAGAAATAGCTAAATATGCTAATATAAAATATTTATGACACCTTTTACCTTATAGAAGAGTGATATATTGACTAATTAAAGCATCCATTTGCCATGTTTTTGTTAATTTCCAATAGCGCTTTCCTAGTTACTTGCCGCGACTTTCTTACTTCTTGACCTAGCTGACTTCTATTTCCGAAATTAAATTAAAATTAAAGATAAAAACTAAAAACAGATAAACCAAAACAAACACTTTGCAAACAAAAACACCTAACCTAACTTAAGTCTTCTTTTTTCTTTCAATATGGCTCTACTCCGAACGGACAACTCGCCAGCACATTCAGAGATGATTGTGACTTTGTCTAGTATGTAACCATATCACAACCATTTACTTCAATATTATTGATAATTTTAATTTATGTTATTTATAAATGTGAGCTATAAAAGATAAAGTTATTTGAAGATAAATTCTGTTATAGTTTAATCTGATTATATTTCAAAAAATTGATTATCAGTTTTATATTTCTAGCATTAAGGTTTGACAGAATGGTTGACATGTTTAGGGGGAGGGTGCACCCGTTTGTCTAAAACCTTCACATATATCCATGTTTTGAATATAATTTTAAAGGATATTCTTTAATGTGCTCAAAGTATTAAATTTGTCAATTATCTAAACATAATTTGGATTAGAAACTATAATTATTGGTATTGTTCTTAAAGTGAGCTGTTGAGACAAACCTCTAAATCAATGTTTCTTTTTTTATTACTTTTAGTGGCCCTTCTCTCTACATAAAAAGACCTCAGCGTGACACCACATCGATCAGCTCCAGCTTTAAACATTTCAAGGCAAGCGCAACAAACAAAACATACCCTGATGATAATGATGCATCGTCGTCGGACCACCAAACATTAGGCAAAGTCGAATTAGGAACGTTGGATCGAAACTTTTTTACCAGAAACAATCTTAGTATCAATTATCCCTTGAGTAGCGATATCGAAAGTTTGACCAAGCAGCAAAGGTAATCTTGAATATTTTAAGTGAAAACTGTAACTTTATGACACTAACTGATTGTTTTACGAACAAAAAACCTTGCATCACTGAAAGAAAAGAATTTTCCGTATCTTAAATTCCTTCACAGCTAACTCTTATGATTTGGAATTGGGAGTCTTTTGGCAGCGTGTTAATAACGTATTTCATTTCCAGGAAAAATTCTGAAACAGAAGCCATGGAAGCCATAACAAAACTGGATAAAGTTTTATATTAGAATAAATACTCGATTATCATCTACGTTTAGAATGTTCTATATTGTATAAGCATAATAAATGCTTCTTTGATAGGCATGTGTAACGTGTACCCTCTACTTACTACAAATAAAATATTCCTGCCGATCCTATGTAAATACCTAGAATAAAATGATGCTTTACCTAGCAAATGTATATACTACTTATTATATCCTCCTTCTTATTCTTATAACATTAATTATTCTTATGTTTGGGTTAGTTACAGTAGGTAGTAGATACTTATTTAACGTCTCTCAGGCACAAATTTAAATTATTTTAGCTATCACAAACGGGGGGCTTTGATACGCTATTATTACTATTCTTACTAATTTTTATTTTGTTTTTATTCTAATATATGTGTTTCTAAAAAAATGATGTCCTAACTCATATTGTAATCTACTAAAATGCATAAACTACTAAAGAAATGTCACCCTGTCGTAAGTTTGAACTTCAACTTGGAGATTGTTATATAAACATTAAAAGCAAACTATACACAACGGGAGCAACTCTCAACCTTAAGCATGTCATGATCATCATTTTTTAAATATAAAAACGCTAACGAACCTTCAGTTTGGAAGACTTTAGTCTCGCCTCCAGCTCCCAAGGTTAGCGATTTGACGACTGCCTTCGGGTTCTATCCGCTCTTAAAGTTAGCCATACGGATGCTTTAGGATCTAGTCCATTCCTTCCAAATTTGGTACCGGTTAGTCATTTGACGACTGCTAGGACCAGGAGTTTCACAACCTCCATAGTAAAGTCCTGACAAGAAGTTTGTCAGAGTGCTGAGAAAGACAAGTGTCTAAATAGTCAGTTAAAAAGTTTAGTGAAATCTTTTAGTGCTCTTAAATACAACCCAACTCTTAAGAAAAACTATAAATTATAAGACAGTAAACAAAGGCCTATAAACAGTACCTTAAATCGAGAAAACATGCGCACCGTAGTAATCGGGTATAATAGAATCTCATTTTTCTGACCAATAATCATTGTTAAAGTTTTATCGTTAATACATTGTTATTGTTATAAACTAAACATGCTTATTTTATCATCTCTTCTTACCCCACGTAACTCGGTCTCGATCTACCTCAGTTACCCCCCGGCACGCTGAACAAGGCGTGTCCTCACAAATAGAACATACATGGGTATAGTAAAGGAAACATTGAGACCCCGTCATTGTACTAATCGCGACGTGGCCCTTCTCTGAGAAGTTATTCTTTAAGAAACATGCAAGTAGGCACTTTCTTTTTTCAAAACAATAGCTTCTTAGGTCATCGTTAATGCTCTAAATTATTTTATTTTATTTTATATAACATTGATCACATCTTTTTACCTCATCTGGCTTAGTGGCAGCCAGTCTGTTCTCCAGACTTATTTTATAAAGTTAGGTACTTCATTTGTGTCCTGCGAATGTCTATATGGCTTAATTTAACATGTAAGTTTCAAGATTTAAATTTACCGCTAATCTGGCGGATCACTTCCTGCATCTTCAGATGCCACTTGTCAAACTGTCAACTTCAACAACGACACATTTTGTCGTTCCACGAAAAGCGTGGTTTAGGCATCGGCCTTTAATTATGTATTTCTTTTAAAATAATGTGACTTTTAACTTTTTAATTGTGATTTGACCATTGTTTGTTGGTGTTGTTTGTTTCTCTTCGTTGATATGCTCTTCAGGGCCAAATGACAAGTAAGAAGTAAGTGAAAGAACCTCTACCATTTCCCTTTGTTTCTAAAAATTCACAAAAAAAATTGCAGAAAAAATGCATCTTTCTCAACTTACACACTTATTTTTATACTGTCAAAAATTTTTAACACTCTCAGATTCCTGATATAACGATGTCAATTATATCATTTTCTATCATAAAGATCTTAGGTACATTAGCCATTTACTTTCCGTTAATGGGTGGTTCTTCTACTTGCTTTTCAGGCAACACTGATGATGGCCTAGGCCGAAAGCGCTATGTTATGCTTCTATAGGAAGTCCTTTTTGGATTAAAAATTGTGCATGGAATGCAAGGTGTCTCATTTAGTATGATTCATACATGCACACAGCCACTACTCTTCACTCAAAGAAGTATTGTTCAGAAATCCAAGAAACACAAACTGGAAAGGATACTTACAATCCCTTAGCGAAGGTCTCCAAAGAATCATGGTAGATACAAAAGACACGAAAGGGTTTGGAGACGGCAGTCGAAAAGGTGACGGAAGCAGTTGCTACAGCATACCATTAAAACTGCTCAGAAAAGACTTTGGTAACACAGTCTGGTGGAACGATAGGCTTGATATAAGCTTCGAGAGATCGCAAGAAGACTGTTCACAAAGACCAAGAGGACAAGAGAATGACCGGCTCCTGTATAGAGTGGTCCTTACGGAATACAACAAAGAAATCCGCAAGGCAAAAAGTTTCATGCAGGATATTTTACAAAAGGGTGAACGAGACCTCCACCTGTGCAAAGATACACAAGGTGCTAGCAAAAGGAAACTCTACAAACTGAGTCGAACTCCTGAAAGAAGAAGACAACGAATACACAAAAACATGCGAGGAAAATCTGAAGCTTCTCATTAAAGCCCACTTTCCAGCGTCAACTCAGATGACGGAAACCACAGTGCTCGAAGAGCCTCCTAAAAGAAGGCAAACGAAGCAAGATAGGAGGCTAGCTGCGGACTTCATAACGCCGTCTAAGGTCAGATGAGCAGTAAGCCAATTTCAATCGTACAAATTGCCGGTGTTAGATGATATACACCCAGTACTTCTACAGAGAGGACAGGATAGATGTCCCATCTATCTGTAAGATCTTTAGAGGCTATATAGCTTGGGGATTCATACCTACAAAATGGCAACAGGTAAAGGTTATACACCTGCCGAAGGTAGGAATGGATGCCGGACCAAACACCAAAGTCATTCAGACCCATCAGCCTATCGACGTTTATGCTGAAAACCCTTGAAAGGTTAATCGATAGGTACATAAGAGATAGTGCTCTAAAGGCCAACCCGCTCAGCAACTGTCAATATGCATACCAAGCAGGAAAATCTACGGACTTAGCCTTAGACGATTTGAGTAGGCTGCTATCGAAATCCATAGAGGAAAAAAAATAAATAATACTAGGAAGCTTCGCGCTTTTGTTTACTATTTTAGAACGTCTAATATTTCAGTTCACGCATGGCCCTCCGCTCGCTTCGCACACTAAGGCAGCTCAATCAAACAGAAACTAACCAAAACTAACACAAGGTATACCCAAAATGAAGAAAAAACACTTGAAAAAAATAAAAAAAAACATTTATGGGAATAGAACCCGGTACGCCGTATTAGAGGCTCACCAGCTACACGATTCTACCATCAGAGTACTTGACGGCTATTGATTGCATTCGAAACACGTCGGTTAACCACCATTTCAAATTTGAACAATATAATACGCCAACGCGAAGCTTCCGAGACGATACTGAAGGTGTGTACGTACGTCCTTGTGTCGAGACTTCAGAGTCTGATCAAGAAGACACGGTTGATGAACACAATACTCTAAGTATAAGGAGGGTTGCAATAGATGTTATAGGTCGCAGTGACATAATGGCGATGACGCCTCCTCCACACACATATATCTATCTATCTAAGGCACTGTCGGGACATGTACGATAATTCCATTTAGCGTCACGCCTGACGATTAGGTAAAAGTAAGGATATCGCGCATTACATTAAGCCAATGTACTGAAATTGAAGCTTTTTCAGAGCGGCGGCCATTATTTATGTGGCAAACACATCTATTGTTGTGGCGGTGCTATTTTGCAGTTATTTTGTGAGTTTTTGAACAAAGAGAGATAAAAACCAAGATTCATAATGGTAAATTGTTCGGCATATGGTTGCAAGAGTCGAAGTGAGAAGAGGGAGCCTGGAATTTCATTTCACAGGTAATTATTGTCTGCTGACTTTGTAGTTTATTTCCATATTTCTTGTGTGTTTTAATAATAATACATAATGTACACATTGTGGTGTTCCCTCTGAGTATATCATGGTAGGGATGTTTATTTAATTATCGAGAGTAATTTGATACCCGATCTTGGATATTTTCAGTCATCAAATAATCAATAAACAGAGGCGTAGGTATAATATAATATATTTTTCATACTCTATCTATAAAATCGCATACATTACCTATACAATGGCTATACTATCTTACGACTGAAAATTACTTTAACTTAATATTTATTACTTATAATTTCAATTAATTTATTGGTTACTCAGTAATTTATGTGGCAGCCAATAACAGGCTTTCTCCCATGTTATCTGTCCTCTTCTTTCCTTGTCTAAGGTCAGATGGATCAAGAGCCACATCCAACATATATATTTTTCTATGCATCCAACTTTTGACAGACACTGGAACCTAACCCAATATTTTTATGTGA
>JAEQML010084762.1:0-10036 GCA_016904865.1 Pissodes strobi | reverse complement strand
TGAGAACTGCAGAATCTCGTTCTTGCCGGAAATAAAATGTTCTTAAAAACAAATTTACAATATTTTTATTTAAATAAATACAATTAAAATATCAATAGTTGAAATTAGTTAAAACTTAAAGATTCTGGTCGTTACTTATATTCAGGTTTGCAAATGGAATACTAATGGAATACTTAGCTAGATTAGTCGTTCAACCCTGGTTGGACAAACTTCTCTTCGCCTCGTTCCTTTTTCTTCAATTACCTGTAATTTGTGAGGTCTGTATGGGTATGGATAACACCAGAGGACAAAAAAACGTCTTGTAGAGCTGATACGTCTAATGCTGCAATGGTACACTCGGTTGATGCTTAACTATCAATCCAAGCTCTTCGGTCAATTTCCGTGAAAATATGCAAACAGAAAAACTTGTTTTAGACCAGAATGTTAGCTGATATAAAAAAATTGAAAATAATGGACAGTAATTTAAACAATCTCATCAAAATTATTCAAACTCTTTCACATAAGAATTAAAACTATGATCAAAAATACAAGATTCGTCAATGAATGATTAAACTATGTTCAAAAATACAGGATTCATCAATGAATGATTAAACTCGTCAAAAATTCTTCAAGATTTGTCACAAAAATCATATAACCCAAACTATAACATCTCTTAAAAATGCAAATAACCATAGTCCGTCTAGAAAGTATCCGGAATTTTATATTTTTCCTAATTTTAATATATTTCTTTTTCGTAACTTTCCAAGACAAAAGCAATGCATCAAGTACGTTCTCCGGAGAGTAAACTACGGTCAAAATAGCATGGCAACACTATCTGCGAAACATTGTTGATTGTAAGCAGTCTTAAGATTTGTGAAATAATGTCGAAAGTAGAAAAAAGAAAAGAGGTAGAATTTTTGTATAGAAAAGGCGTTCGAACGTTATAAAATTAGTGTAATTCAGTGGACTCGAAAAAAGCTGAGTATATGAGACAATAAAGATGATAAAAAACGCGCAGTTATGAGTCCTAGACCAGTTTCAAAAAGACCGCGTAGGATTTGCGGAAACATTTAAAACGCTCTAGCGCCTTGAGACTAAAAATCCTTGTAATGATACTGATTTTGTGAACGATTTCAAGAAGATAATTTCAGTAACAGTACCACACCTCTCTGTATAGTTAATGGTACCGATAACAGGGCAAAGTATTATGCCATTATAGAAGGGTTTCCAGAAGGAAACGGTTTACGTTTCCAGAGGGGTGGCATATTCAGCAGTATAATGCACGATGCCATACTTCTGTCTATATTTAAGCTTGAATGCAAGAACACCAATTGGCAACAAATTCATCCGATCCGATCTGAGTCTCAGTGAAAACACATTATGGGGACTAAGAAACATTGAAGTAGAACGAGTAATGCCAGAAAGTCACACATATTTGATTCGGTCAGTTTCACACCTGGACCACCATCACCGAACATTATGACGGTCACCTAGTTTCGGGTGCATTTAGAGATAAATGGAGGTTATATATGTAAATGAGATGAATTATTATTTGTTGTAGTTTTATAATTCAAGTAATAAAAATTTAAACCGAAAAATTGTAATCGTATTTTCTTTTTTCCGGATACTTTCTAGACAGACTATATTAAGTAAATCATTCGTTCGAATAACAGCATGGTTTTTTGTCCGAATATAATTTAGATTTTGTCTCCTTAATAAACCTATTGGGTAATTATAATATTCAAATAATAAGATTATCTCTATGCCAAAAGTAGCTCTCTTGATGTCAGTTTTTATAAAATTGTGATGATTTTTAAAGGAAGTTTTAAGTGCTAAACTTCTTGAAAACATATAATTATGATCTATTTTTAAAGCTTCAATATTCCAATTTAAAGTTTTTGAAAGCCATACTATCGTGAGTGTAGGCAGCTATATTAAAATATGATTATAACTTTTTAAACATTTTTAATACTTTTAATATCTTGAGATTTTGTTAGTTGCAAGTTGTATAAACTTAATATCAAATAATTTTGAATACCTCTCTCTCAATTCTTGGAATGAATTCCAAGAATTTAAAAGTTGTACAGTATTTGGTACAAAACCATGTTATTAGTAACTTCTAGAGCACGTATTTTTAAATACTTTCTTACGATTTTTTATATTCTCTTATATGGTATAAGGCGGCACCCGGCATCAAATATATTCAAATATATGCGAGTTATATTCGGTCAGTAATTTTCAAGGAAAGCTCGGCAAACTAATGCGAACGTTTCAGATCTACGGAAACGGGCCAAAATAAGAACCATACACAAGACTGGAAGTACAAATGCTTACTAATTACAGAACACTTTTTATGAAACTGTGCACTCGTCTGCATTGATAAATTAAATTTTCATTGAAGACTTAACAACGGAGCTAAATGCAGGTAAATAGTAAATAGTATTTCAAAAACCCTTATAAATATAATTAGTTCTAACACCAATTTATCTGCCTAATTCTCCACAAAACTAACACGAATAGTATCCAAATTAAAAATATTAATTTATCCGAGAATTTATCAAAAAACACACAATTTACTTTAATCTAACTACGCTAAAAAGCAGAAATTATGACTGTTTTGAAAAATGCTTGAAAAAAAATTATTTCAAATTTGATAACGGATATATTAACTACAAATTAATGCAAAGAAGGTCTTTTAATGGGAAATCTACTAAGATCGCTTTTAGCCGAGTTATACGTGGATTTCATTGAATCACAAATTAGCCAACAGTATGGCAATGTTTCCTAAACCAATTTAGTAAATTTACCAATAGCAAAGAATATTATAGTACACGAATTTTCTTTGCCAATAGATGGAAGCCAGTAATACAGTGGAGAGCAAGGTTCGTGGATTCTTCGGAACACTTTAATTAAGTGAAACTCAACTACAATGTTATTAAATCATGAAAAGTAAATTTTGGAGGAGCTTTTCGATAAGACATATTATTTGCCCAAAATAAATACTTTATTCTTTCCCTACTAGGCATGAGATCCCCCTGATATAAAAAACAATTATACGCTTCGATTATCATCACATGTATAAGCAATAAGGCAATACAAAAAAAACCCTTATATAATATTGACATTCTACGAATGTCGCACAAATTAATAGGTGACTAAAATGATGAGTTGGTGTATAGCGCAAAGGGTTTAAATTTCATGATTATTCCGCCGCAAAAATATCAAATAAAACGTGAAGCTAGTCACTATATTCGTAGAAAATCTAAATTTGGCCAAGACAGTCTGACAAAAAGTTAAGTATTAATATATGTAGAGTCCATACATCACCAATGGTTTCAAATCATATCTTGATCTCTCCAAACCTGGGTACACAACATCCACCGGAAGATTCGCATCAAATCCAAAACACGCAACTAGTCACTAATTCTGATCATTGGCTACTTGACTACTAACCCAAGCTAACCCAAAATATGCCCAAAAGAGATATCGCAATTAAGAGAAAGCGATATGATATGTGCTAAAGCAGTATCCATGAAAAGGACCCTAAAAACAATTATTGTTTGTCTTAGCAAAAAATAAAATTTCTCATAACCTAACTAGTTCTTCGTCTTACATATAGAACGATCTATAGGGCTCTTTTCCTTCCTGGTAATGGTCTGTGGAACAAAGTAAATAGTGCCCATTCCTGAGGTATTTCTTCATATGAGAGCAACAACAACATAGATTTTTCTATAAAGATTGGAAAATACAATTTTATTAATTCCACAGAAAGCATGAAGATTTTGTGACTTGCCACGAGGAAGAGAAGGTGGGTTTCTCAATTCGCATAAATTAACAAAAACTATTATAGTTAGCTAATTACATTAATATAACAGAAATACCATAAAATAATGCCCATGAGGCACCTCGAAAATATTTCACTAAAATGCCGACCTCTCGACAGTCTCCACTTGTTACCGCCCAGTTTACGGCGTAAAAGAAAGTCCGGATCTCTCACAAACTCCAAGTTCCGACACCATGACTTTCGAGGCATTGTTGCCAACTTAAATTACGTGAGGCACCATCTGACGTCATAACTCGGTGCTCGGTTAATCGAACTTCTGCTCTAGACCATATTTGTCAAGCAATAAGTAAATATGCCTTAAAAATTTGCAGGGAACCGTTACATGGGAAATTATAGAAATAAACAGATACGCCAGGAATCTTGGGAGGAAATTGGTGGAGATTTGAGCATTTCAGGTAAATTAAACATATTTTGTAAGATAATTATTAGAGCTTTAAATATAACATACAGAATGATTCGTAATAATTGGGCGCGCGAGCCTTATTTATTCTCAAAATAACAGGACTCTGCGGTGCTTTTTTGTTATTGTTTAAGGAATTTAAAACTATATTTATTTTTTGTAAACGTAGGGGAGAGCCGGGAAGCTCCGCCCACTTAAGTAAATCCGGTCCTTGATAAAAATGGCTATACCCTATATTAACTATTATACCAAAATTATGACCCCTACACTATTACCACAATCAGCCCCTACTTGGTTTAGCATTAAAACTAATACATTGTTAAAAGCACATATTTAAAAAAACGCTTTCTTCGTTGAAACCCGTAATTCTTCCCAAGCTTGTGGCTTCGGGTCTCCTAAGGCTAACTTGCTGATTTCTCTTCATTAAAGCGCTAAACCAATCCTTCCCAGCCATTTTTTTTTGTGATATTAAAACGATGAGAGATTCCATTGAATTCCGCGTACTCAAAAATTATTTTTCTTGAGTCAGTTGGGGTCAACCCGTAAAACATTTTCGCCATATAAACGCAGTGACCCGCTAAGCGGTGTTTCAGTGTTGAGTAGGGTTCCCTAAAAATGTTATCAAATTTTACAATTCACAAAAACCTTTTATCATAATGTCCTTTACCAAAATCTCTTGCACTCTGGCGAACCCCCTAGTTGCCACTTTTAACGGCATCGATGGCTCGTTGCAAAGCTTCGGACCCCCACGATCCCCGGTTTGGGCTTCGTTGGTGTGATTTTGGCATCTGGGAATCAAAAAGTCTCTAATTCCCAAGAAGATATAATTAAAGTTACTAATTTGAAATGGGGATAAGCCCGCCCAGACTGGGCGAACATACACCACAGACTACTCTTCATAAAAAAGATTGTCTAGAAAAAAATAGCAAATATATGATGAAATCAATCACACATCCTATAAAAACAAATAAACCGTATAATTTGATACGAAAATTATCTAATTAAATTCAGAATTAATGTGCTTACGGCTTCAAATGTAAGACGAAAATATAATAACAAACACACGTGTTGCATATCTCATACCACTGAATATTAAAAAGCTCCCTTCCAGCGTCAGTGGGACTTAAGTGCGTACCCATCAAATCGATGGCGCCAGTATGAAGTCTCTACTTTCGGTAATATACGACTGGGGGGGGGGGGGGGGACACTGGGGGGGGCTAGCCGTCTCTCCCCTACTACCGCCTCTTCCAGTTCTTCTTCCCAATCAGAAGACTCGGTACTGCTGGCACATTCCATTTTTTAAAACTAAACTTACAAGTTGTATTTTTCGAACTGAAATAAAATTGGCGGAAAAACCTACTCAGTTGAGGTACTACAGGTTATGAAGCATGTCGTGTAAGCGTTGTGAGCGTTCCTATACCCAAATTTGTATGACACGATACGTTACGTGCCAGCTCCTAACGTGACGTACCGTGTCGAAAGTATGTTCCCGGGTTTATGATCTCTAAATTGTTTGGAGTAGGTTTTGCAAGGGATTGGTTTAAAATAATCAACAAAGTCAATGTTACCTTTGTGTCGAACAAATTGTTAAGTTTTGTTCACTTTTAGATCAAGAAAAGCTTGTAAGCATTTTCCTGAGTGCTCAAAAATTAAAATCTATGAAGACAATGGTTAGCAAATTGAACTAGACAACCAGAGCCTTTAAAAGATGTTTCCGTAACATAGTTGAACACCTACTACTCAGAATGGGACAAAAATCAGACCTGATGTTATTATCATATAATAAGTAGCTAGTATATCATACTAAGAGAAAAATATACATAAAGAATGTATATTCAATAACTTCCAAGGCAAAAAGTAATATACTTTATACACTGTACAGGGTGGCTCGAATTCGTGTCTATGCATGGGGAACTCGAAAACCGTAAGAGATACAGTGTCGGCCAAATTAAAGCAAAATTGCGCATTTAGGTGCCTAACAATATGCCGTTTGAAAAGTTTGAAAATTCCGAGTATTTACGGAGATATCCAGAAAAAACCGAAATTTTGAAAAATCGTTTTATTTTTTCCTGGGCTTATTTAAAAACGGATTTTAAATCTAATTGCACTTTTGCATTGCCACTTTTACCGCTCTATCCACTGATGATATCCAGTTTGAAATCCGACGTTTTGCCTTTAAGGGATCATCATCAACTTGCTTTTTTTAAATACGAACTTAATTTTTTTTTCTCGTTTTTCAGATGGTATTGGCGTTATTAATATGAGTGTAGGTTTTTATTTTATTTTTATTTTTTATTTTTGTTTTTATTAATTTTTTATTATTTTTGTTTTATATATTTTGCTTTGGCGTGATTTTATATAATTTAATTTAATATTCTAGTAAGAAATAATTTTACAATTTTTTATTTTTAATACGCTCCAATTTTCCACTTAATACAAAAAACAAAATAAAATATTTTTATAGAATATAAATATTTCAACAGTACCTACCTTAAAATGTTTAAAATTCCGCCAGAGCAAAATATATAATTAAAAAAAAATAATAAAAATAAAAAAAAGTAAAAAAATAAAAACACATAATCATATTAATGACGCCAATACCATCTGAAACACGATAAAAAAAATGAAATTTCGTATTTAAAAAAAGAAAGTTAATGATGTGCCCTTGACGACGAAACGTCGGATTTCAAACTGGATACCATCATTGGATAGAGCGGAAAAAGTGGCAATGCAAAAGTGCGATTCAATTTGAAATCCGTTTTTATGTAAGCCCAGGAAAAAAATAAATCGATTTTTCAAAATTTCGGTTTTTTCCCGGATATCTCCGGAATTACTCGGAATTTTAAAACTTTCTAAACGGCATATTGTCAGCCACCTAAATGCGCAATTTTGCCACTGTATCTCTTACGGTTTTCGAGTTCTCCATACATAGACACGAATTCGAGCCACCCTGTACATATATTGGAATAATGTTAGTGCCAGAATCTGAAAATGCTATACAACATCCCATATTAAAGGAATATTACAACTATACGTAGGCGAGATATTAGCTTGTTTTACATGAGGAGGTACTCAATTTGACATTTTTATAGGCTTTATTAATAACACACACCCTACACTGAAAAAAAGGAATAGGTCCAAGAGCGACCTCTCTTGATATAAAACCATAATTCTCTTGCCATACATTGGATAAAATTACTCCAGAAAAACGCTTATTCTATTTGTTCAAAGTCAATAAAGACTTAGATCAAGACCGATTGCAATGGTGTAATTGGCACAAGAACCAAAATGTCTTGTTGGAAGAAATTTTTCTTTTGAGCCACACCTGTGTTATTTTAGATAAAGGATCAGAGGTTTTAAATCAAAGAAAGGTTCTCTTGGCCCAAATTCTTATAATTTTGATATGAAACTTGGATCCCTTGATCCAACAACTTTAGGTCTCGGCTATAGAGTAGCATTCTCTTGATCCAAGATTATTTGATCTTGACTACCGAATGCAGTTTTCTTAAACCAAAAGCTTTTGATCCCCACATAGGACTATTGGCTGCCAAAAAAGGTGCACATGCATTAATATTTCTTCCGAACGTAACATTATAATACTCTGCAACTGCATTTGGGGGGTACTAAGCGGATAATTTAAACCCCATTTTTTTCCCACACGCAATTACAGAATAGTGCTAGTCCTTCGAAAATAAAAAAAAATATGCACTTACGTTCTTTTGGCAGAAAAAAGGGTTATTGACATTCTGAAAGGAATTGAATTGAAAGGCAGTAATAAACATGGTTAGAAAATAATATATTTTTTAACATTAAAATTTCAACATTAATAAACATGATGTATTAAATATATATCATTTAATTTAAAATCCTTACCTGATCGGATGACGTCAGGTTGCTGATGGAAATAGCTCTTTTAAGTCTCATTTCATCCCCAATGCTGAGAGTCAAGAAATTTATTTGTTCCTCATTTAATTCTTGAAGAATTGACTTTTCATCAATCATTTGTTCTAAAAAATAATATATTTTGTTATTTTCTAAACGTTGCTGTCTTTTATTTTTGAACATTGTTATATTTTATTACTTATTATGCATTTGGATTAATTTGGCTTGTAAAAATTTTAAACGAATCATTCGATATCTCCCAATGTACGACCTTCATCCCATTGCTTTTTATTAGTTTAAATCTTCATTACCTCAGAAGGAAAAACTTTAACCGAAACTTTAACATGTACCTAAATGGTAAACGCTCTTGTCTCAACCCCGTTATTCTTTTGCTGAAGAGTAAAGGTATTAATACAAATACTAACAGTTTTGATCCAAAATGTTCTACTTTGTGTTTAGACCCTGGGGTATTGAGCCAAGTAAAATTGTCTAGGCTCAAGACCCAATGCTTTTGTGCTTAGATCTTAGGGTATTGAACTAAGTGAAATTATCTTGGCTCAAGACCGAATAGTATTAGTTACGGGATGAGTATGCCCATTCCGCCATTATGAAGAGCGTATACAGGATATGTTTAATTTTTTATCGCTAAAACTTCCAAATTTTGACCTTTAATCTAGGCAAAAGCTTAAGCTGTGTGGCGAAAACTACTAGTTTTATTTATACCCTATCTCCTAAAATACAGATTAGTAAATAATATTCCATACTATACCGGCAAATCTAAGCACATACAACATAAAAAATATTAGGATGTACTTACCTTCAAATATTGCGTATAAATGATCCAGTTTCCATTTGTTTAGGAGTGTTTTAATATCCATCATTTAATTTTAAAACAAATTCACAAAGCCTGCCCGCCAAATTCAACCGATTGCAACTTAAACGAGAATGACGCTTTCGCTGTGCATCCCCTCCATGTTTACTTGCCGATTGTGTTTTTTGATCGTTAATATTAATGCATTTGGGATAACGGCTTGGAGTAGGAGTTTGAAGAGATATATCTCTTGCCTGAATTGCCTAAATAATGTAATTCTTATAGATTTTGAAATAAGATAAACTGCATTTGTTTGAAGAAAAACTCGTCCAAGAGAAATTTAGATAAAATTCAAGAGCGTCAACTTTCCTAGACCAAGATCTTTTTTCTTGCACCAAGAAATACTTTCTTGTACATACACAGATATTTTCTCTTGGCGGTAGTAATTTTTGATCAAAAGCGTTGACTACTTTGAGTCAAGGGCAGCTATTTTTTCAGTGTAGCATCAGATTTAAAAAAAAAGATATATCAATAAATATTTTCTAGACTAAATTATTAAAAATGTGAACGATCATCATTAATTTCTGGTTTCTCATAAACCTGCACGTACGAACACAATAAGTCAGAATACATCTTGTCACCCAATTCAACATAAACTAGCGTCTTTAACAGTACGTCAGGCAGATTAACAACACTGCCTCTAACTAATATTAAATCATTCATTTAAATAAAATAAAAACTCACCACTAATGGATAATCTTTTCAATTAATATTAATGATCTTAAACAAGAACAGTACCAAAATGTTATTAATATGGTTTACTCTAAACAATTACAATAACGTAACTATATGGGCAAGCAATAAATTAATAAAATATAAATGTTGCTTTCAAAACTAATAATTCAATAGGTAAACAATTAAAAAATAATACATTCAAAACTGAAAAATGTACAAATCCGCAGGACAAACAGATAGACATTCTCGCGTAAGAATTAAGAATCATTACAATAGTTTTACTAACATAATTTTAATAAAGATTTTCAAATAATACGTACTGAAAGCAAACTGAAAATTTCTAATTACTCAATTATGAAACAGAACTAAACCGTTGAACTCGCCT
>JAEQML010084761.1:0-10036 GCA_016904865.1 Pissodes strobi | reverse complement strand
CGCGTAAGTCGTAAATGCAAATAATATTACCTATGTCTTTATGGTCCTGTGGAGTGCTTTCAATTTAGTGGTGCAGTGGTTAGACCCTGAGCTTGTAATACGACGCCCCAGGTTCGATTCCAGTGGCATGACATGTTTTTTTTAAGGTTATGTTTGTAAAGAATTCATCATTTTGGGCATGCCTTGGGTTAGTTTTGGTGAGTTTGTGTTGGTTGCGCCCCCGCAGCGAAGCGAGCGGAGGGCCATGCGTGAAGTGAAATATTAGACATTCTAAAGTATGTAGTAAACAAACGCTTTAAATCCCACCCAATTGTCATAAAACCGCGGATCGCTAGAGGCGAGTCATATTTACTAATAATATTTTTGGTTCAGAGGGTTATATCTATATGGGATTAGCTATCTTTCTTAAGGAAAATAGGTGCTCCTCCCTGGTTAAGCACTATGAGATATTGTTCTGCTATCCATTTTGATAGTATTTTCAATCTATTGTCCTTGGATTCTGATCCCCCGTAGGTTAAAGTCCCCTTCTATTATTGTTTTTCTTTCATATCCATTCGCATTGCTGCCAGGAATTCAATAAAGCATTGCAGTTCTACATTCGAAAATACATGGCAACCTCTTCCAGTTCTACTCATGTGTATCCATCTCCTAACCCTGATTCTCTTATATTTGCTGTATGTTTTCCATTGCTATGGTCACATCCAACCTGTTGTCCATGTATAGTTTCCCTTATATAATTTTTTCCTGTTAGATTCTGCTATTATTATGATGTATGTTTTTCTTTTTCTGTCGTCCTATGCGTAAGTTTTGTTGCTTCTGTATTCCTGTCTATGTTACCGTGGATTAATTTCATAGCGAGCTTGGCAGCCGAGCCTTCTTCTCCTTCCTCTGACAGCCCTATATTCAGGACATTTCATGATCCCAGCTTTATGTCCTACTTTCTTGCATAGGTAGCAACTTTGTTGGCTTGTACAGTTTAATATATAGAGCTCTGCTGTCGATTTTTGTGGTTAAGCTCAAGATGACAAAAGCACTAAAAGCCGTACTTGTTATTAGGTAAAGACCTTGTGCTTTTAAGTAGTTTTTTTTTTTATCTTTATGATATTTTTTTGAATCTTCACCATAAAGTGTATGCCCAGTGATTTCCAAATTGAATTGTAAGTTAGACTGTCCGAGGTTTAACCTGAAGATATTTAAAATTTGTTATGTTCAAAATTAAGGTACTCTTCCTTTGTATGAGTAATGCTTTCCTTCGAAGCAATTAAAACACATTGTAGTTAATTTTTATATATTTTATAATTAGATATAGGAATGTTTTAAAGCTCCTTTACAACATATTTCATATCAGATAAGATGTTTCTTATTTTTTTTTTCTAAACTCTCATCGCAGATATTCCAGGCACCACTACAAGTGCATTTATTAGGTAAACCCCTCTTTTAATATTTATTTATATAATGAAATTATATTATATTTCAAATGAAAAGTGGTTTTGCGTTTTTAGATATTCCTGGTAATTTACCCTAACACTATATAAAACCTCCAGTTTCCACATTCCCATTTTATAGAGCAAGAGGCGCGTCGCGTCGGTCGTTATTCACGGCATTACACTTGTCACCTCCTTTTATAAGAAGATGGATGTATCCCGAGATGCCTCCATGTTTATATTTCTTATGATAGATATGCCAGCGCATATAACTTAGAGCAATTTATTTCATTAGAACCCTTTTTCTCGGCTTTGCAGCGTATTAAATAATCGATGATGACTCATCTTATACGAAAAGAACAAAACAAGGGGTGGATAACTGCTTTTAGATCTTAAATATTGATGCATTAATTTATATACATATACTACAGAATATAATATTCCAAATGAAACTGAAGGCTTATAATTAACGGTAGATAAAATAGGGCACAAAACAATATAATAATATAACAAAAAGTAAGCGTATAAAAACAAACGAAAAAGATGCCTTATTTTTTTAAATAATTAGTAATGTAAATAATTTAAAGGCTAAGTCTTCAGCTAACGGTCATACAAAACGAAGTGCCTGTTATGTCAATTAACAAAGACTCGCTAGTAAAAAAAACACCCAATTGCGGCACACAAAATTAATTTACTTGTTATGCAACAAGTCGGATAAACAATATGTAATTATAAAACAAATACAGTTTTATAATAAATGACAATTAACATCCACTATCAGTTATTAAATTGACCAAGACATTACCGTGTTCTGTTCACACTCCTCGAGTCCACTGGGACGTAATGTCAACTATTAATATTGTGATTACAATACGTTAAAATGTCCGTGAAGCCTAAAATAATATACTCCACGGTATTAAGATAGCAAACTTTGATTTTAAACGACAAAATTCCAGTATTGCTTCCAGTTAAAGTTAAAGTTAAAATAAAATTAAATTAGCGGTAAAGCAGTAGAATAGTAAAGAATTATATAGGCAAAGGCATAAAGCTTTAGATACCGATTATCAGCCGTATAAATTAACCATCAGTTAAAACATATTTATAAAAATAAATTTGCTGAACTGACTCTACGTTGATCTGCTGGGCTGATCCAGGTGACTGCCAAAAGGAAATCTACACGATCGATGAACACAACAGACCCCGACTAGGAAAAGGACTCTTCTATGGACAGACACCGAGGTATTTCTTAGGTTAATGAAGGACTATTGGTCCACTCCATAGTTGAAGGAGGACGCCTTGCAAAGTCAAGATAATACTCTGTATTTGCTTAAAACCCAAGATAAAGAATATTTAGGCGCAAAAAAAATACCAAAGAAAGAAACCAATATTTTACCTGTTAGGGTTTTTTTCAAATCCGACAATACTGAAATCAGCTAGTTGCCTTAAAAAGGTGGACAAGACAGAACCTCTTGAATGAAAATTAACAAGAAATTAAGAAGAGTTCAAGAGGAGATAAAATCTCAAAATGGCGACCCTAAAAAAAAACAAGAGCAACTCATCTGACAAAAACAGTTTAAATCCCAGTTACGGAGTGAGTCCAGGCACTAAACAAACAATACATTAGAGGTAAGGTAAATGTACTTGTACGCACAAGGCCAAATATTAATCCAAAACCTCAATTGAGGAAAAAAAATCAAGAAAACCGAAATAATATGGCATTCATGATGGTATGTGGTCACAATAGGCGTCCGCTAGGCAGTACCAATTAAGACAAAGTAAAGTTGTTGTTGTCTGTCTTAAATTGCTATGTCGTACTTTTGTATTTGATTGTCTGTTTTCATCCCTTTTCACCCATTAAAATCCCTAATAAACCCCGTTCCTTTTAGGAAAATAAAAAATCCAAAGCCACTAAAAGAAGAATGAATAGCTAAAGCGCTTCCAACCGCTAAGATACAAAAACAAATAGAGCAAAAGAAGTCGTTTGGGATTTGAATCAGGAAAGTCTAGTTACACAAAAAACAAATATGAAACGCATAAGAGTAAGAATCCACTACACTTATACCAGGTATATGTTATACAAAATGAATACCAATACGGCTTCCGCAAACATAGATCGACAGGAGATAATTATATTGGCCTATGCCACTAATATATGGAGTAGGGCAATTGAAAACTACGGACAATCTCGAGCGATTGCAATGGATATTTCGAAGGCATTTGACAGAGTTTGGCATGACGGATTGCTCAACAAACTGCCGTCCTTCGGACTGCCAACGTCTCTCTGCAGCTGGCTTACCAGTTTCCTTAAGAACCAATCTCTGCACGTTGCAGTTGATGGACACATCTCAGACACATTTCACCATTAATGCGGGAGTGCCTCCGAGTGCAATACCTCCATCAACTCTTTTCCTCATCTATATTAATGACCTGCTGACCGAAACCAATAATCCTGTTTACAGCTTTGCAGATGACAGTACCCTTGTCTCCAGATTTAGATCAGAAAAACCTTTACCAGCGACTGAGACTTATCATCGCAGACAGAAGCAGATTATTATTATTCTTCTTCTTCTTCAGCCGTTGTCTACCCTTTGGGTATAGGCCTCACTCATTCTCTTCCAGGTCTCCCTATTTTCTGCTACCTGGTTGCACGTTTGATGTCGTCGTACCATCTTTGTTGGGGTCTGCCAGTGCTCCTTCTCTCGCCCCATGGTCGCCACCTAGTTATCTTGTCGCTCCAGTTTGTGGGATTTCTGGCAACGTGACCTGCCCAGCTCCACTTAAGGTTGCATATTCTTCCAGCTATGTCTTATCAATTCTTTGGTTTTGCGGTCTTGGAGTGTTATTCCAATTATTCTTCTTTCCATAGCCCTCTGATGAACTTTTACCTTGTTCATAATCCTTTGTGTCAAGACCCAAGTTTCACTGCCATAGGTTATAACTGGCAGGATACATTCGTCGTAGATCTTTGTTTTAAGTTTTATAGGCATATTGGTTTTCAAGACATACTTTAGTTTGCCGTATGCCGCCCAACTCTGCCGTATTCTTCTGTTTATTTCAAGTTCTTGGTTTTGTTTCCCTAAGGCTATTTCTTGAACCAACTATAAACTTATTTAGTATTAACTTTTTCTACGTGTTGCCCCTCGATTATGATCGCATTGGTGTCGGTATTTCTGTTTGTCATGAATTTTGTTTTTGTAATGTTCATTTCTAGCCCAATTTCCTTTGCCTTTTGGTTCAATTCTTGGAGCATATCTCTCAATTCCGCTTCGCTCTGGGCAAATACAACTATATCGTCAGCGTATCGCAAGTTCGTTAGTCTCTCTCCTGCTATGTTCAGACCTACATTTACCCATTTAAGATTCTTAAACACGTCTTCTATGACAAGAATGAATGAATAATTTAGGCGATATTATGTCGCCTTGTCTTACACCTCTTTTGATTTCGATTTCGTTTGTATCGCTGTGCAGTCTGATTTTCATTTTTGATTGTTCGCTGATTTTCTGCAGGATGTTGATATATCGCTGGTCCATTCTTGGGTTCCTTAGTGACTGTATTATTGCCCAGAATTCGACCGTATCGAAGGCCTTCCTGAAGTCAATAAATGCCGTCCATAGTGGGATGTTGTATTCTGTGCCTTTCTCTGTTAGTATTCTCATGGTGTGTATATGATCGTGCTGTAGTTTTCCTAAAACCAGCTTGTTCTTTTGGCTGGTATAGTTCGAATTTAATTTCCAAGCGGTTTGTTATTATTCTCATTAAGAGTTTGTGGGAGGCTTATAGGTCGGTAGTTTTCTAAGTTTGTTGGGTCTTCTTTTTTGTATATTATAACGACTATCGCTATTTCCCAATCTGCTGGTATTGCTTCTTCAGTGAGACACTTGTTAAACAGTATTTTCAGGTGTGTTAGTAGTACCGGGCCGCCTTCTTTCAACATTTCTGGGAGTATCGCGTCGTCTCCCGCGGCTTCGCCGTTCTTTACTTGCTTCAATGCGTTTTGAATATCTTTTTCAGTTTCTGGGATATCTTCCGATCCGACGTTGATTATTTGAAATCTACTGTATTCATTTTCGGCGTCGCTGTTCAGAGGGTGTTTAACTTTCGTATCATACAAGTCACTATAGAAAGTTTCTATTACCTTTAAAATATTGTTTCTATCCGCAACGATTCCACCGTGTTTGTCTCTTAGTTTGTGGATCTCTTTTTGCTGTCATTTGTTTTCCTGAAGACTTTCAACTTCTTATTGTTTTGAATGATGTCTTCGGTTTTCCTTTCTTGAAAACTTCTGATATCTTGCTTTGCCATCTTCCTAACTGTTTTGTTCAGTTCTACATATTCTATAGTATTTCTCTTGTTCGTCTTAATGAGTTTCCTTCCATGTTCTAGTAGATTCTTAGTTTTGTCAGATAGTTTTTCTCATTTCCCGCTATGTTGTCTCATGAATTTTGTCGCGGTTTTTTGTATTATTTGCGTAATTCTGTACTTGTGATTCGTTACATCTGCGTTGGCTTGTGCTACTTGTGTCGTTAGTTGTTGATTCAGGTTGTCTCAATATTCCTCTGCTCTTTCTCTTAGAGTGTCTGCATCCCACTTCTTTTGAATGGTCTTAAACCTCTTTGCTCTTTCGACATGTCCGTTTATATATACTCTGCATCTGACCATTCAGTGGTCGCTGCCCGTGGTAAATGAGTTCAGTACGTCTACGTTTTGTACGATGTGTTTATGGTCTGTTAAAACGAAGTCTATTTCGTTTTTGACTTGACCCCCTGGGCTTATCCATGTCAATTTTTTATTTGGCCTTTTCTTGAAGAAGGTGTTTGCTGCATATAGCTTTCCAGGAAGTCAACGAGCATATTTCCTCTCTCGTTTCTACTTCCATATCCGAATGGTTCGAGGAGCAGATTACAACAATTAATCAAGATCTGGAGAAGGTTCGAACCTGAGGCGACAGGAATGTGGTCCAGTTCAATGCAGAAATACCCAAGCACTAAGCAGCCATTTACCAAGAAAGCCAATACGGCGGGCCCTGATATCATTATGGCAGAATCGACCATTCCTTCATCCTCATCAATCGGACTATTGGGTGTCTTGGTCAACAGCAATATGTCCTGGCATGACCACGTAGCAAAATCAGCCTCGCAGAAGCTTGGTGCGCCATTTCGCAACAAAATCGCTTTATACACCGCAGCAGCTGCTCTTGCTCTACAAAGCTCAAATAAGACCATGCTTAGAATATTGCTCACACATATGGGGTGCCGCACCTAAGCACACACTAAAGCTGATGGATTCCATTCAGAAGAGAGCTGTGCGTCTCGCCGGCGACCCGGAATTGACCCGGCATCTAAATAGTCTGGAACATCGCAGACATGTGGCCGAGATATCCCTGTTTTACAGATATTTTCACGGCAGATGTTCCCAGGATTTGGCCCGCAGCATCCCGCCCCCAGCAACGCCTGTCAGACAGACGCGACAGACGGCAAGAGCGCACCCGTTCGTTGTACAACTGGAAACACGAACGTCGCTTTACAAGGACTCCTTTGTCTGGCGTACTGCATTACTGTGGAACTCACTCCTAGGACATCTGTTTCCCCCTGATTATAACCTACAACTAACTATTCAAGAACCGTGTCAATCAACATCTTCGCGCACACACCGCTCTTCGAGTGCTATAGGATCTCCCTTTAGTGTGTGCCACTGTCTTAAAAAAGTGCAAAAATGTTAATTAATATGGTCATGTTATTGAAAAGCCATCCACAAAACAAAATTGGAGTTCGAGCCATTGAAACATTTTTAATATAAAGCGTCTGCTTTTAAATAAGGCATGCACATGCGTGACTTCCTTCTTCTTTTCCGCAGGACTGCAGGACAATGAAATAAAAGATATTATCAGAAAAAAGCTGGCCAAATTACTACAAGGAGATGAAAATATCTGGATATTCTCCGTAATTATTAATGAAACAGTATTACTATACTATATGCAGTATGTAATAATGATGCTACCTTATTTTGAAATTTAATCTGGATTTTTTCAACTCATTTTTGACAAAATTGCGAATGTAGAATATTCCAACTAGTAAAATGGTATAATAGCGGAATTGTGGATATAATTTAGCTCTAATTAACCATCCAGTATATTATCATCTTCTAACCGTTGCCCGTTACATGGTTAACACCAAAGAATTTCCACACACGGCTAATGCTTCGTGCTAAAACCTCGATTCGAAACTAGTACTTTCAACACTCGTTGTGTAATATACTTTTTCAACACTAGCGTTGCTTTTGTGTCATTTCCGCAGGTGTCCGTAGGGAAAATAGTGTACACTGCACGTTTTTAATACTTGTTATGTAATATACTAATTTTAACCCTTTGTGTTAATGAGGATGCTTTGCATAGACATCCAAGGTATCCTCTTGTGAAAGCTGAGCATTGGTTTGCCCTTAACGGGCTACTCTTATATGGATTGATCAATAAAGTATTTCTTCAATAAAAGTTACCAGCACAAAAATTAAAAAGCTGTCAAATCTATGAGAATACACCTACCTACACCCTACTTTTCAATGGAATGCATAGAAAACCCCTGCTACTAAGGGGTTGAAGACCTTTACTGACATTACGTAAACTGTCAAATACATGCCCCATACCACTGATATAAGTGCGCTAGTTAGATTATTAGAACCATGTACATATCATAGAAATAAACATGTGTAATATATGAAGAAAAATAATAATCTTAATTTTGTCAATAATAATTAATAGTAATATTCAGTGGTGATTCCGAGGTATAGTCTAATTTTTCCTAAACGACATAAATATGACACTAATTACAGTAAAAGGCTCTTTTATCATCGAATGCTTAAAGAACATCTCAATGGCATCAGAAAATAAACGAAGAAAACCCATTAAAACAATAAGGTGTACAGTCCGCGCTCTTCACAGAATCACCTTTTACGAGTTTCCTTTGCGAGAAACGAAATAAAGCTTAGCGGCAAATAAAAGCACCGGTAAATTACTTATAATTTGCATCACACATGTCCCCTCACATTACAATCATCATTCGGTAATTGCAGAAGAAATTTCACAATAAAGTTTATATATTTTTTAATGACTTCGTTTTGTGGCCGCGGCCGTTTCGGCAGCGTTGCATGCCTATTTTGTTTGGCGCCTTTTAATTTTCACGTCGTTGGCGGACAATGATTGTTTTGTCTCTCTGAGAATCGCGTTTATTGCCCGACAGCTTCAAACGGAAGCAACAAATTCCTCATTTAATATCAACGGCTATAATAGTTACCGACAATATGGCAACTAGAATCAAAAAGCTATCAAACCGATTGGCAATGGAAAATCGAAAGATCTTGTATTTTCACTGATCTTATTCAACATCCCGGATGATATTTCTATGGAGCGAAAGTACTTATCAAAGAATATAAGCTCTATTTCGCAGTTATATACCTGATTATATACAATGAATGAGACTTAGAGTGTACTGGAGATACTAGATTGTTTGAGACAATAGAGATATCGGTAACCCTAATAGACTCACGTCTACCTACACCAAATTTTCGACCTTCGGACCTGTGCATTTGGCAGCAAGCCATCAGTGTTGTCGATTTAATATTTCGCTTCACGCACGGCCCTCCGCTCGCTTCGCTCGCTCCGGGGCTAGCACCGAACAAAACTTACACAAACTAACTTAAGACAATGCAATGCCCAAAATCAAGAAAAAAATAACTTTGAAAAATATATGAGTGTGCACGTACGCATGCGTGAAGGCTCAAAATTGGTGTAACTAAACGCGAATCTCTAATAAGGTTATGCGGTTAACACCGGCTACATCATTTTGACGATAAACCGATGCGCGCGCCGATTTTTAGCTCTACCTCCTAAATTATCGATGCGCATCTCGTGGTTTACGTACGCAGCACTTACGGCTGACGCTACTTAAAATTTATTATGCGCAGAGAGACAGTAGTTTTATTAGGTTATGTTACTCCTGATGTTTATCTGTAGAGCAGATGTGTAGATTTATGGATATATGTAGTGTTAATTTTGTTTGTCAGATATTAATCTAAAAAGTGAAAATAGGAGCTATGTTGGGAAAAGAACTTGAAACACTTACATTTGGACTAGAAAAACGACGTGGCGCTCCTCCAAGAGTTTGTTAGTTTCAACCCTCTGGCAGAAGTTAAAATATGGAAAAAATTCGAAGAAATTAGAATGACCAAAAAAAATTTTAGTTCAAAGACTATTGATTCCTCATTTTAAAAATTTGGATAAAAAATTGAAAACAAAACCAAACAATGTGCCTATGTTTTCAAGCATTTATAACTTGCATATAAATTAGTTAACGTAAGCAATATATTTTGTTTTTATGTTATATTTTTTATGTCTAGGTTGGGAGTAGAGGAATCACATTCAGAACAAGACCAAGTTTTTCAAGAAGTCAGCGCCACAAAAGAAGAGTAAGCAAGGGAACGCAAATACAGGAATTGGAAAACAAGGCAAGAATATGCCAGAATTTAAAATGAAAATAAAAAGAACTCTCTTCCTTCCTTTGATGACCAATATCAACTTTCATGTTAAAATATTGCAAAGGAATTCGTTTTCTGACAATAAT
>JAEQML010084760.1:0-10037 GCA_016904865.1 Pissodes strobi | reverse complement strand
GTGGAAACCTTTGATCTTCTTTGAATAAAAGCGATGCCTTCCCATAAGGTTCACACTCCAATTTTTGTCTGGATCCTAAGGCCTTTTACACGATCAAATCAGTTCTCAGTTCAGTTTCAGTCTTAGTCAAAATTAGGTCTGTCCATCCCGTCAGTTCTCCATCTCCACTTGTGTTTCCTTTCAGTTTTTATCTATTTACACGTAGGAAAAACGGAACGGACAGTTCGACTCAGACTGAAACTGAACTGAGAACTGATATGACCGTGTAAAAGGCCTTTTAAGTTTTTATCTTTTTACACGTAGGAAAAAGGGACAGTTCGACTGAGCCCGAAACTGAACTGAGAACTGATATGACCGTGTAAAAGGCCTTTTAAGATTATAATAGAAGCTTCAGAAGCTATATTGGATAAAATCAAAGTCAAAAAATGCCTTAAAAAAGTGTGTTTGAAAATATAATAAATATAAGTCAAAGACATAAAAACAAAGACGCAAGAGATGCAAGAAATAGATAAACGGAAAAAACCACGAGCAAAACTACATAGTTAACAAACAACGATATATAGCAAAATTAATTGTATATTAATATCATTACTATCATCAATAATCAACATATTCACCATCGAGTTCACCATTATTATTATTATTATCAAAAGACCGTGCTCCCCGGCCACAAGATTCACCATGTAATCTGTAAAGGCTAGATTTTTCTTACAGGCGTCAACAATAAATAAAGAGATGCAAATGTGCAATAGATAAATCGAAAATGCGACAAAGGTGCGCAAGCTCCGGTATAAAATTTGCACAGTTGCAATAGAGATCAGCTTCAGGTTAGTTTGGTTACCTTTATCGTAAGTTTTCTACTAAGATTAAGCTATATTGGAGTAGGTTCAACTCAATTTTATTTTCAGACTGTCGGTCGACAAGAAATTATGAACAAATATTATGAGTAGTTCGTGGACCAATCATCTACTAAAGATGTTTTAACATCTTCACTGTTATGCTAAACTTTCAAAAGAAATTTATGAAAATAAGCATCAACGTATCATTGGAGAAATAATTATCTCAGTAGGCGAATGTTACAATCAGCTATCTAAATTACCACGACCCAATTATCCAGTTACTAAATATAACTCCAGAAAACATTCTTATTTGTTATTGGGGCAATGTGTGGTTCTAATACTCTACTAGAACTAGTTTAAGTTCAGTAGGTCAGCGGGGGTGAGGACGGGCAACGCGGGTAGCGCAGCGTCGTCGAAAATGGAACAACGCCGCTGTCAACGGCGACCGTCGCGTCGTCGACATTGACTTTCCGTAAACGGAACAACGTCGTTTCATCGATTGACCCCGATACGAAAAACAGACACGTGCAATACTCCCGATCCTTCATACGGGGTTTAATTTCTTTTGGGGATACCGAAGTTAAGATGTTTTGAGCTTGAAATATTATAACTTAAAATTCTATTCTTGACGTCGCGAATAAGTTTTTGTAACATCTAAGTTTTGATGAAATAGGTAATCTCAGGTATAACGGTTAACTATTTTAATGTATTTACCCGTTGAAGTTGGGTAGGATTAGTTTATTTTAAGTATAAATATCGGGTTCAAAAAAAATTAACCAAATCAACTAAAATGAATCAAAACCTAGCCAAAATTAATTTGGACTTAAGTGATCTATATATACATATAGTGAGTAACATTACGGTATTTAAAAATATTGAGTTTAAGTGGCGACATAATTTTAAACCAAAAATGGCACTAGACTTGTTTCATTTTAACCAGAATTCGCTAAAGTTAAGCAGTGATTAAGATTTTGTAAACATGAAAGAATTCGTATCCTTCGAAAACGCGGTATGTCTTTTGAAATTAGTGGAAGAAATATCGATAAGCCATTTGTATGAAACCATTTAAGTTGAGAAAAAAATATTGTGTTGAACTCATAAAATCAGTGTTGTTAGGGTAATTTAATTTTAATATGTCCTGTAATGAATTTAGCAAACATGAAAGAAAAAAAGGTCATAAAGGTTGTATTTATACGAAAAAATAACAAATTATCATTTATTTTTTGTTAATTTTTGTTGAAAACGGAAGAACTATTCTGTATTTTTAGTATTCATATTATTGCGAAATATATGAAATTGCATGTGTATCTGTATAAATGTGTTTCAGACAAAAAATACTTGAATTTATTTGGTTTTTTTTCATTGTGTATATTTCATATGAAACAATATGTATGAATTGTCATGGATTTCATCATGTTTGTTAGTAACAAAAAATATTTCCTGTTGATTTTGAATTTTTACTTTTTACATGCATCTTGTTCTTACTCGTTCAGTTTGGTTGTTTCAAGCTTGTTTAGCGTGTTTAAGAAATATTTAAAAACAAATAAGATAAAGTCCGTTCAAGTCTATTGCGCTGTTACGTCACATCATTCCATCTTTCTTTATACAATGAACGTATGTACTAAATTGGTCCGTCAAATTGGAATCTTTGACATCGATTTGCGTCAATGTCAAAATATCATAACGAAAATAACAGATTTAATTCATTTATTGATTTGTTGGTAGTTGGTTTGTGTTTTACGCTAATAATTGCTAATAAAAATCGTTTTGAGATGCCCCACCGGTTCAGTGAGAAAGAGCAAGCTTTAATTTTAAAATTAGTGCATTATTCCACATGTGAAAAAGATGCTGGTAAGCCGCTTTTACCCTGGAAAGCTGTGCACAATGTATGTAATATTTGTTTTCTGTTTATTTGATAATACTAAAAAATGATATCTCTAGAAAAAAATTAATTTTGATGTGTAAACATCTTACGCGGCGATATGAGGACGAATCTCGGTAAATGAGACGGAAATGCGCAAACCAATTCTACCGCCAGGGCGGTATTATATACAATTTTGCCATTTAAAATCGTTTTTAAACGGATTTCAGACGATAAAAACATATTATTATTTTGAAATAAACGAACTGTCAAAAGTATTATTCAGATGCCCAGACGTTTAAAACAATAGCCGCGTTCGTTTTTGTCATCTTTTTCCTCGATTTGCTCCAACATTTTAACAGGCACGTGACTTGGGTTTTCCCTTTAAATATACAGAACTCGTGACTGTCAAATTTTCAGAGTCGAGGAAAAAGATGACAAAAACGAAGGCGGCTAATATTGTCATAAGTATGTAAAATTGATAAAAACGGAACGTGCTCCGGAATAGAAAACAGGTACAGAGATATCTTTTGGCTAGTGTAAAAAATAACGTACGAGTCTATCTAAGACGTACGGATCTTTCCTTTTGCCGTCAGAAATTCTGACGTAACAGCGCAATAGCGCTTTATATTTTTTATTTACAGGAATATAAAATATATAAACGGCAACCGACCAATAGGTACATACATATTTAAATATAAACGTAAACTAAAAATCTGTAACCTTAATTAATTAAACATTAAAGTCTTTCTTCGGTTTTAAATCGACGAAAATTGATCGATAATTTGCTCAAAATTACTTTTTTGGGCTAATTAATTTTCTTGTTTAGGCTTTTTTTTAGTCTACTTGCAAAGGCGTTATCTATGGACTCATCTCTTAAAGATGTTTAGACTGTAGCCAACAGAAAACAACTCGGTTGGTAAGGAGATCCAGATGCTCGTCACACGCCAAAAGAGAAAATTTTGGTAGAGGCTGGTTCTGGGTGTGCTCTGTTGAAGAGCACATGGATGAGAGCTTCTAGCTCGTCATGTGGAACGAAAAAAGCTGGCACAGGAGGGAATCAGAGTTGTCAGTTCGGTCGAAGACCTTCCGTGATAATATCGGTAAAAAAGGGAGAGATCCGCCTATTTTCCTAGGTGTGAAGGGAACGAGTCAGTGTTTCGTCGTTAATAAGTCTTACAGCTCGGTTCTGGATGGAGTCTAAGAGCGGTAGAGTACGTTTGGGAGCAGAACTCCAAATGTGAGAGTAATACTCCAGAGTAGGTCTGCTTTGCGCTTTATAGAGTGTAAGCAGCTGATGGGAGCTGAAGTATTTTTTGGCATGGAAAAGTACACCCAATTTTTAAGAGGTACACTTGAGACCTCGGACATGCTCATCCCATGAAAAGTTAGTGCTTGTAGTTATTCCAAGAAGCGAAAGATTGGAGGATGGAGAAAGGATTTCCCCCTTCATGATGATGTCAAGGTAGTTTCCCTTAGTTTTTCTCCGGAAGAAATGTGTTTAAGTCTCGATTGATTAAGTCAGCCTGTTGTCTTCTTAGTTGTCCCAGAGGGGCCGATGATAATAGTGTGTCAGAAGAAAAGGATGACACAAGACTGTATCGTCTGCATAGTTGTAAATGGGGTTTACAGTAAGCGTTAGTAAGTCATTTATGTGCAGCAGAAACAAAGTTGGAGACAAAACCGAACCTTGTGGTACACCAGCATTGATGGCAAATGCCTCGGACGAGACACCATCGATAGCGACCTGAATACTCCTTTTATCCAAAAAACTAGACAATGGTGTATGCAGAACCGGTGGAAAGTCATAAACCGAGAGTTTGTCCAGGAGTGATTGGTGCCACATCCGGTCGAAGGCTTTGGAGATATCAAGAACAACGACTCGGGACTCTCCGTGTTTTTCCAAGGTTGAATTGCAGATGTGTGTGACATAGAACATTAGCTCTCCTGTTGAGTGCTTCGCTCTAAATCCATATTGCCTATCAGATATTATGTTCTGTTCAAAATCTCGGTGTTAATGGCTTTTTCCATTACCTTGGCCACTACTGGGGTTGAAGATATTGGACGGTAGTTACTGGCAATATTTTTCTTTCCCTTCTTAGGTGCAGGTTACATTCTAGCGCGCTTCCAGAGGGCTGGCAAAAAACTTCTATTGTAGCATAAGGTATATAGTTTGGTTTGAATAGGTGTCAGCTCCAGTGCGCACTGTTTGAGAATAATGGGGGGAATTCCACCCAGTCCAGCGGTCTTTGAGCAGTCAAGACGACGAAGTAACCCTCTTATCTTTTTTTGCTTGAAAACGATTTTTTGCATTGTTGTAGTGATCCTAGGCAACATTTCCTTTGCAGTCACTGCAACGGAATTGTCTTCGCGCAATAGTGGTGGATAACTTGAGGATGAAAAGTTTTTCCCGATCCCCAAAATGACTTAGAGCCGTTCGGACAGTTCAAAAGCTTCTCGCAGACTCTCTGATCAAAATCACCTTTGGATTGATCAATAATAATTAGGTTGCAGCTATTTCGCGCATCCAGAAAGGCTCGGCGCGAAACAACCGAAGCGTTGTTGCGCCATTTGCGATAAGTTTGGTTCTTTTTGGAAACCGCCTGAGCACCTATTGTTGAACCTTGATTTTCCAGGATAGGATCGTTTATTAGAAAAAGGGATTGAAGTCTCCATCCCAATGAGAATGACTGCTGTAATGGATTTAGCAATTACAGATAGATCGCTGGATTTAAAACAGGGAATTACATGAAAAAGTCATGTTTATAATGCCACACTTTGCGAGGAAACACTTTAGAGGACGGTGGGGTTGGACAGGTGGACAAAGTTGATATATGCCTGTGGTCAGAGTTAGCCAGTTAGATGTTGTTGGGAACAAATCCAGTAGGTAAGCCTGATGGTTTCCAACGTCTGGAATCCGTTTTGGCTCGTCCACAATTTGAGCCAGGTCACAGGTGATTGGAAAAGCCTCAGCTTCTCTGTCCACATCATCCCTTCGGGAAGAAAACTTTGGCCAAGGGATGTTGTGAACATTAAAGCTCCCACGAATGTTATTTCAGCATCTGGGTGGAGTGGATGGGTGGTTTAAAGTTTGTCGAACGTTAGTGAAAGATAGGAGAAGAGTTGTTTATAATTGGGTTCATTTGGAGAAAGATAAAGGATGCAGATAAATCTTGTAGCATCCTTTAGAGACAGCTTGAGTCAAAGAACAACTATTTAGACTTGTCTGGCTAATGGTACTTCCTAAATACGAAACTCTGAAAACACATACTTTTTTACGACCGAAATTATCGGAATTTTTTGTCTTGATGCCGCCTTACGCAGTGGTTTTACAAATTTGCATGTACATACCACATGCCGCCGTGCAATACCTCCTACATCGAAGGGGGTATTGCGCCGTGCCGGGATATATCGTTTTATTCCACGCCCACGTAGAATAAATAAAAATAATAAATACCCTGACACAAAATGTATTGGTTGGGTAAAAAGTTTAATACATATTTTGGTCTTTGATCTTGGATTGTATTATAATTTAATTAATTTAAAAACTCAGTTAAGCTCATGAGCATTGTTAGCATTAGCATATTTATAAATTCGGAGCGGCGCCTAATTTATCTTGGCGCCGTGGGGCTTTGCCCCCAAGGCCCACCCGGTAGCTACGCCACTGAACCCGGCCACGAAATGATATTTTATAACCATTAGCCCAACAATAGCCTGTTATATTATTACGCATCTATTAACGTCATATTGACGTTAGCGTATTCAAGACACTGGTAACTTAGCGAGCAATTAAAGTGATCAATCGGAGTTCAAAGTAGTAACCTAAATTTAGTGATAATGCAGCCAAGCAACTTGCGTTAAAAATAGATTTCATCGTGGAGATTGGAACGATTGCTTTATGCAACTCGCTTTCTCATCGTCTACGTCTCCTAGTTAAAAATGGAACGACGATTCAGCTCTTAGTCTGCACACAACTTTATAGGTATCGAAGTCAGAATACACAATATAGTTTAGGGTAGCTATTAGAACGCCATTGTCCATTTCAGCTCGCTATCATGTTTGTATCAAACGTGACCATTTTTTTTTTTTCATTTTAGAACTGATCAGGGACTAAATTTACATCGCTGTCTACAACGTAAACGCTTTTTTTGCTTTTCCTTTTGTTTCTTTGATTTGGACATAGAATTATCATTAGTTATCTTGCTTTTGAGCGCAGTCTTTTTTACTTGCTGCTTTTCCTTTCAGGATATTTTTGTAAGGAGTGCTGGTCAGGTTTTCAGAACTCTCCTGTTTTCGGCCTTTTGATTTATGTTCTGAAACCTTTGGTTTTGGCAAATGATATTTATATAAGTTTTAAGCGGTGCTTCAGATATTGGCAATGACTTCTCATCATGGACTCAGCTGGGTTTGGAAGGTGCCAAAGGAATTGAGCCATTAGATTTTTAGTCTCGAAACAATGGAATTAATCTGCAGTAACTGGATAAGACAATACAGCTCAGGTTCCAATAAAATCACTTTCCTGAATTACGTCTGGATTAAAAGGATTTTAAAATTCTAGATGAAAATGCATTGATAAACGCTTCTTTTATGATAGGTCTAAGAGTATTGTCCGTTAGTCTTTCGCAGATTAGATCCGTCATATATTTGTCGATTTGGTTATATATGTCTTGAAAAGTGCAAAAACACCAGGTTGTAGTCTATTGCTCATACGAGATGGAAATGTTAGCAATATTCCAATCTCGCGGCATACCTTCATAGCTTCTAATGACTTGTGACTACATGCCCATCGAGTACAAGAACAGGGCGAGCGTTCGACGATTCTACGCATGTTTTATATGTCTAATGTACTCCAGGTACAAATTTAGCCCTCCAGCCTGCCGGCCTGGCGAATCCTACGGTGCCAGGGAGGGAACCGATAAGCCAGTCCCCAGGACTTAATCGGATACTGGGATATAATAACAATAGTTCCCCCAACACTTCTAGTACCGTCCGCTAACACAGATGGATATAATCATGGCAATTCTAATCTTATTTACAGCTGCCCTAAATAATTGGATATGTGTCATTCCAAACCACTCTTACATTTTTGAGCCATGACGTTCTTCTTCTTCCTTGACTTCTTTTCCCTTTGATCTTGTCCTCTATGATGTTTTGGAGCAGCTCATATTTAGGTCATCTCCTTACGTGTCCAAAATATTCGAGTTTTTTACGTTCAAGTCTTCCTCTTCCTGAATTCTCTGTTGTAGTTACACATTCGTGACCTTGTCAGTCCATGAAATCTATATAGCATACGTCGATTACACCATCTCTCAAGCTTGCCAATTTTAGCCTTTTTTAATATCCAGGCCTGTGAACCGTAAAGTAGAGTTAAAAAGATGTAACATCCTTATTCAAGCTTTAAATTGATGTTTCTGCTGCGTCAGCTTTCCGATGACGCTATTACTATTTCTATGCGTGACCTGATTTACGTTGACTGCTCCAACGTTTTAATCAACTACTTCCCAAGTATTTATGTTTTTTAGCTCCTGCTATAGATGCGCCATCCATTACAAGGTTTGCTTATACACATTTTAATTTTTTTGTTATTGTTAAAGTTCATTAGTCCATAGGCTGGCAAGCATCATTCAATCTCTGCATAAGCGTTTCTAAGTCTTTGAGATTGGCTGCTTTGACTATCGTGTCATCTGCGAAACCGATATTCTTCAAAACCTGTCTGTTAATGATTATGCGGAGGGCAAGGCCTCGCAGAAAAGCACTAGTGGTGCCTAAAAGGGTTAGATTTTGACCTCTCTCAGCCGATGGTTGTTTTATGCCTTTTTTTTGGCAATAATTTTCCTGGGATCCTTCGTCCACGTTGAAAATTCTGTCGAGCGAAAAGTGATGTCTCTCTTTAACCTCCTTGAGCCGAAAAAAGAATCTGTAGCCCTTAGATTTTGTGAACCCAGCTACTCACGCCACATTTGCTGCATCCGGTACCCTAGGGGACATAAAAGCTTGTAGCCAATGTTTCGCAGCCATTTTCTTAAACGTGTTAAACGAATGTGGGTACATTATTTGCAACAGCATATTCTTAAACCAATCTTCTTAGGGGCATCCCATGAGCATCTGCTGTAATGTAACAATATGATTTTTTTAGGTCGTTTTCTTGATTGAAACGACTTACCAAAAACTTCTGACAACTCTTTCCCTTGCCAATATTATAAAGTGGTCCTCGGTATTCCATATTTCTTTGCGACAGCAGAAATATTTTTTTGGTTTCCATTTTTATACTCCAAAACTGGTTGCTTGAGTGTTTCTTCATTACATGTATTTTTAGTATTTCTGTTTATGCACCATATTTTACCTACAAAACAACATAAGCATATTTAGGAAAGAGAGGGCGGGTAAGGTCAGCAATGTTATTGACAATCTTGCCCGCGACGCATGCAGGAGGACAAAATGCCAACAAGCTCTTTTATCTGGACTATGCGCATAACCTACCAACTGATGTCATGATTACAGTAGATTTGGCATAAAACAAATCGAAATCACAAAAATAATATGTAACATCGTGAATACTTACATCAGATTGGGCAAAAAACGCAGAAATAATGTACCTAATTTCAAAAAACGTGAACCGGCTTCGACACTAAACACATATTAAGAGCTCTACGACATAGTTCAGCGTAATTATGAAATAATAGGCTTGTTGAAGTTGCCGTACTTGCCCGCTTTTCTCCTACCTTACCCATAGATATAACACCTGGAATTTTTTAACCATCAGCCATTTTTAAATTATATTCGATTATATTTTATTTTTATTATTTTACCGCTCCTTATTTTGAAATTTAAATTAAATGATTATGTTAACATTGTCAATGTGTTTCTGACAAATTGCCATTGTTGTTCATGTTTAATGTATCCACATGATCACTTATAGCAGATCATTTGTTAGAAATCTACTAAACTTTTGACAATAGTGACAAAATAAAAAAAAAAATCCCGGAATGATGACTTTTACGCAAAAGTCATCATTCCAGCATACACGAACCCATTGGGTTAGTTTATGATTCCAGTATATTGTATTCGTTGCTTAGCAACATGCAACAACTGTAAGGGAATATAACATTTCCGTCCTAGGACGGGAATACAACATTATTCAAACGCCTTGTTTGTCAGATCTGACGTTTATCAAAAGTAACATTTAGCTGTAGTTTCCGTAGTTGCTCGATTCAAAACTTGATATTATGTTGAGTTTAAATTTAAAAAACCGCCATGGTGTAGTTTTTCGTCCGATCGGATAAAAAATCTATTTGTCGTTGCCACGAACCTAGCTCTTTACATAATAGGTTATCAGG
>JAEQML010084759.1:0-10037 GCA_016904865.1 Pissodes strobi | reverse complement strand
TGTGCCTAGATAGTGTAATATAACACGGTTTCACTAAATTGATAAAAAGTATTTCAATTTCATGAACTGTGTGCACTACATCTGATTTATTTCTTATAACGAAGCTATGACAAGTTATCCTTTCTCCTTCCTCAGCATGTTTACTTCCAGACGTATGCCTCTTTCATGTTTCTCCATACTTTTCTGTCCTGTGCCGTCCGAAACCATTTATTTCTCGCTTGCTTTTTAATATCACCAAGTCATGCACATTCCCTTTGGTCATCCCATACTGCGCTTTGTTTGTCTTTGTCATCTCTAGTTTCCCACTGTAGTGATTTGAAGATGTTTTCTATCGCTAGGGTAAATAATATTTTTGGAGATATGGTATCGCATCGACGTACTCCTATTTATTTTGACTTTGTCTGTTTTCAGATCTTCATTAATTTTGACGTAAAAAGTGGCATTTTGGTATATATTTTTAATAGATGTTGTTCTAGCCACACTAAGTAGTTATAAGTTTAATTAGTTTATAATTTAGTTATGTTTCTTATTTAATTCAAGTTCATATTTTCCATGCTCAAACAACATATATTATTGTTTAAATATATCGGGTTGCATATATTCGCGATAATAGTTGTTGGACGTATTTTACTTGAAATCCCAAATACGCGCGCACGCACGGAACGTCGCGCGCCACCCGAAGCAGTACTACACATGGTACCACAGCCACAGAAGTACGGCAGCCAGCTCGACTCGATCTAAAAAACCTAAGCTGCGTCCTCACCGAGTCGACACTGTGGATCGACTCTGTCTATCGACGTTGTCGACTTGGTGTGTACGTGGCAATCGACTGTGTCGATCGACAAAATAAATCGATCGACATGTCGATTTGGTTTCCATCGCCTGTCGGTAAACATGAAAGAGCAGTCGATCGACTTTAGTGTGTGGACGCGTTTTCGACGTTCGACATTCGACAAATTGTTAGTACTCAGTGACGTCTTGCCTTGTTGACATCGTAGTATTCGTAGTCGTGTGTTTTCGTTGGAGAAATGGAATGGGAACAAGATAAAGTCATTGCCTTTATTGAGGCATACAAACTGAAAACAAATCTATGGGATTCTAAAACCAAAAATTATAAGAACAGAACCTTGAGGCACGATGCCCTTATGGAAATTGCTAATGAATTTAACGTCGAGAAGCAAGCGGTAGAACAAAAAATTAGAAATCTTCAAAGTCAATTTGCAAGAGAAGTAAAAAAAATAAGGGACAGCAAGAAATCTGGCACCGGTACGGAGGATGTGTACAAAAGTAAATGGTTTGCCTCTGAAAGTTTGAAATTCTTACTTGACAAAAATAAGCCCAGGGAGATGTTGGATTCAGAGGTGCGTAGACTTTGAGAACTAGCTATGTATTTTTATTTTTCAAACCACCGGGTGTTTAGTACACTGTTACGCCCTCATTTTTGGGAATATATTGTTATTATTAATCAGGGTTACGAAAAACTTACGATATTTTTTTGCTTCTTTATTTCGAACACTTTTTCTACAACTTGAGTTTGTAAAAGATTTTTTTAATAAATGTTTAAAAAGGTTTGGAAACGTTTAACAACCGCATGACAACGGACCTCTTTTAAAACTCATGAAATCACGAAAAGCAAAACTACTTCCCCTAATGAGTTATTTCTAAATTAATGTTGTCAAACGATAAATTTTAACATATTTCGTATTGCCAAGGAACTTCTCCTTCGGGTGTCATAAAATAGTCTTTTAATATGTTTCTCACTTGTTGGGCATGCAGTGCACTTCTTCCGGGTATTCTGGGCAAATCTGCTAAGCCAGGCTGATTACTATTATCATTTCTCCAAGCTCCTGGAATAACGTCTCTTGAATCAGAGCAGTCAGAATCGAATGTTCCAGGGGGACTATAAATGTTCTTAGATGCACTTTTTCTAAGAAAATTGTGCAAGTAACATCCTGTTAACGTTACCTTGCAGGCAGTTTGGGGTTCCAATAGCAATGGTTTGCGGAATATTCTAAATACGTTAGATATTAAGCCAAACACATTTTCTGATATTCTTCGAGCCCTGCTGAGGCGATAATTGAATACTCTTTCGCTAGAACCTTTAGTGTGATTTCCTGCATATGGTTTCATTATGTTTGTTGACAAAGGAAATGCATCGTCTGCAACAAAAACATATGAGCTTTTTAGTTCACTATTTGGGAGTTGATTTTCTTCAGGTAAATGCATTGTATTGTCCTCTAGAAGCTTATTAAATGTAGTACTACTAAACACGCCACCATCTGAAATGCGCCCTTGGCATCCCACATTAGCATAAATAAAATTGTAGTTTGCGTCGACAACGGCGAATAAAACAATACTGAAAAATCCTTTGTAATTGAAAAATTCACTGCCGCTGTTTATTGGAGCCTGCAACGATATGTGTTTTCCGTCCATAGCTCCGGCGCAGTTTGGAAAGTTCCAACGATTATAATAGTCCTCGGCAACGGCTTTCCATTCTGCTTCGTTTTTAGGCATCTGAAATAAAAAAAAGTAATTGTAATATTTTTTATTTTATTTTTTAAACTTTAAACTAGCAACAGTACCAACAATAGTAAAATAAAAAATCTTTATATTACAGATTTCATCGGTGGTGGATGCCGTGGAAGATGCCAGCGATGTGGATAATACTGCTGATGAGCATGAGAATACTCAGGATGCCATTTTAAATAATGAAGAAAACAACTCTCAAGACTCTACGAGGAGTAATGTAAATGCCGGTAATGTTGAAAAAGCAAAGGAAAATGTAACTACAAAAAAAAACAGTTCAAGTCGCCAACTCTTGGCCATGTACCATCAAGGAAAAGGAGATGCGATGACTCATTGATCAATGAAGCATACGAGGCAATGACGCAAACATTAGCGGCAAAAAAACCAAAGGATGTGTTTACCATATTTGGCGAAGAAGTGGCTGTGACATTGCGAAATTTGCCCACTACTTATGCTCAAGCTACAGTACAACACAAAATAAGCACGCTTCTGTTTGAAGCAAAATTGGGAAATTACAACTATCCCGTAGCACAACAACCGCAGCAGCAGTATTTTTCTCAGGTTCAGCAACAGCACTATTATCCTCAGTCTCAGCAACAGCAATATTTTCCCGGCCCAGCAAATTCTGGTGGCTTACTAACGATTTTACCCCCGCAACAGTCCCCGGAATCATATTCCTCAGGCTCTTCTTTTAGTAATCCCCGGACTCCGGCACAATCAACTACCGGTACTACTACTGACGAAGATGAAGCTGTAGATCATTTCCTCACCCAACTGTAAATTCCAGGAAGCCATACGTCGCAATAAGCATAGATATGTGCGGCACTATTTTAATTTAGGGTTTAAATATTTAGTTTTATTTTAGTTTCAGCTTATTTTATTACTGTTGTGCTTATTTCTTCTTTGTGGTTGTTAAAATTTGATTTAAGAAGTAGCCATAATTATTTCATATTTATATGAATCTCGTAAATCTTAATAAACATCTGAGTACTTACCTTAATATAGTCTTGTAATGCATCAATAAGGGCATCGCACACCTCCACAACAATTTTGGAAATTGCCTGTTTTGAAATTTTGAAAAGATACATTAGTGAGTGGTACGAATCTCCAGTTGATAAAAATCGCAACGTTACAGCAAGACGCTCCGTTACGGGAATGGCAGGCCTATAATTGGTGTCTTCTTTACAAATTTTTGGCCCGATTTTTTGTAATAAATATTCAAATTCACCTTCCGACATTCGAAAAAAAATTCTAAAACCACCGTTTATCATCTTTTTTTAAATCGTCTATCAAATTACTAGCATTGTATCTAGTTCTACTTTGAAGACTTGGTCGAACCCAAAATCTTCTTTTGCGTGCAATTTTTCTTTTTTTAGTCACGATAATAATATATGCTGCACAAGCAACTATAACGTCATCTTCGTCAGACATCTTGATTTCGACTGATCGGCAAACATTTCTGTCAACTCTGGTGTGGACAGATGCAGTTTTTGTCGCTTGTGGATCAACAATGTCGATAGACAGAGTCGATCGACAGTGTCGCCTCGGTGAAGACGCAGCTTAGACAGCTTCCTCCGAGAAAACCCGCACGTATTTTTCGACATTCTACACCGTGTGTGTTGTAATCGCCGGTGCTGTGATACGTAACTGAAGGGACCTACGGTAAGTTAGCTCCAACAATCCGTACGATCTTTTCAGGGTTTTCCAATTCATTCTAAACTCATATAATTTCAATTGTTACGTTCGGTAGCATTCATTTTCAATTGTTACGTTCGGTAACAGATGTGTTTATCGAGAATCTATTCAAGTATGGGGACCCACGTTTCAACAGAATCAAATGCTTTATGATAATCGATAAATGACAAGTGGAGGGGTACGTTATATTCGGTTGTTTCTTTTTGGCTATGAAAAAGTATACTAACCACTAATTTAATGTTACATTTAGTCGTAAAATTGTGAAACATGAATTGTCATAAAATGTTTTATAAGCTCCAACGTGATATTTATGAGGTATTTAATAACATAAGAAATATTTATAAAATATGTGTAGTCAACTAACCTGAGTTAAGGAAAAATTTGGTGAAATCCTTTGCAATTTGATCATAATCTTCAAACTGGTCCGTAACACTATCAAGGAGAGGCGACGATGGTCGCATATGACCAATTGGCCTCCAGGAACCTATAAAGGAATTACACAAATCAGTTAAATAAAATAAGTGTTAACTGGCACGTGTGAAATCAGGCTATTAATTTAATGTGTAGATTATATACTAGTGTCATGTATAATGCAGAAATTATCTCAGACAGCCTAAGGCCCTGTTTTTATAAGTATGGATAAGTTTCTTCTTTATGTTTCGCATGTATCTGGTACCGGTTTAATCGGAAGTTCATCTAATGAATTTATATAAAAAATAATAGAACAGAGATTAAGAATATGCAAAAATATATTTTTAACATATCCATGCTGAGAGAGAAAGATTTAGGATTAAAAGAAATTTTATATTTTTACATTCCACTGGTATAAAAAATTCATGAAAGTTCTAATCTGTTTTAGAAATTTTTAATAATGGCCGGCAAACAAGAGTTGAAATTTCAGAACAAACAAAAAATTAAAAACAATTTTTATCTCTACCTTATATACCTAATCTATCTGAAAACTTTCAAAAATTATTTAAGAAGCATGATATAACGATCAGTCACAAGGCGCATAACTTGTTGAAAAATAACTTCAGCAAATTAAAAAGCGAAATTCCGAAAAATAAAAAAACACATGTCGTTTATCAAATACCCTGTAGGGACTGTCCAGCAAGTTATATCGGCCAAACTAGTCAATATTTACAAAAACGACTAAACGGCCATAAATATGATCGAAAAAATATGACTGCACTAAAAAAAAACATAAAACTGATTCTAAACACACTTTTGATTTCGAAAGAACAAACATCTTAAGAACCGAGTCACATAGAAAAAAACTATGAAATGATTGAAATTAAAAAGAATCCACAGGTTGTCAACGACAAATCGGAGATCAAAAACCTTAACAAAATCTATTTTAATGTTTTAAATTGATAGTTATGTTTGTTGAAGCAATAACTTAATCACCGAAGTTTTTGCTTTTGAGAAGTATTAGCTTCATACATGCCTTGTCAAGCTTGACAATCTGCAAGAGATTTTTCCTGTTTTATTGTATTTGCTAACCATTTTCATTTTTAGTTTCTTTCTTTCTTGATAACGATAGCAGACTTGACTATCGAAACGTAGAAGATAGTTAGGTGATTCATTAGGGTCCCTAAACTAGCACTTGTGCAGTTTACATCCTGGAGCCAGAGCTGAAGAGGCTCTATACCAATTCAAAATAAGCGTAGTCATTCGTGGAGCCAAAGGCAATCAATTTCAAGGTAAAAATGAATCCTCCACAACAATATAGAACATATTTACATAAAAACAAGTTTTCATACAAATTTGAGGATTTTGAGTTTAACGGCCTTTTGGTCAACAGCTTGATGTATTAAGAAAGCTAACAGTTTTTTCTATTGGCTGACGTTTATATAATATTTTATTGATATCGTAGATCTAGCTCAGTATTGAATATATCGCTCACAGTGTAGATGATTTCATCACCTTGGCTCTCTGCAAAATACGCGAGTAAAATAATTCTTGATATCTTCTGAGTTCCTTTTGAATCGCACCATAGTTCATACTGCTTTTCATACTTGTTTCTTGACTTCTCTGAAAACAAATTGAGAGTGACTGATTTTGTAGCTTGAGCAATTTCCAGCGGAGTGCACGATATATCACTGATGTCGAATTCCATTGCATTTTCACGGGAAGACATTTTTATTGTTTACAGATGTATGCATGGACTTGAATGATCGGGGCATATTCTTTTGCCCCCATAATGGTTAAGGGGCCCACAGACGATGAGATCGGTATCGTCACATGTTGCATGATACGGATTTGCGGCACTTTCTTAGTGATCTTATGGTGTGTAAATGATCTGTGATGCTAAAGACAGTGTTTTCTGAATCCAGCCTGTTCGATAGGTTGGTAGAAGTCGAGTTTATTCCTTATGCGGTTTGTTATGATTTTACTTAACAGCTTGCAGATGTGTGATAGTATCGATATTGGTAGATAGTTTTCATTATTTTTATAGGAGACACTTCTTGCATATTAATAACTTCGGAGTTGCACCAATCTTGTGGAATCTTTCCTTCGTTATTGATTTTATTAAATAAAATCTTCAATATGTGTTCCATTTTTCTGCCGCCAATTTTCAGCATCTCTGCTGTATTCTGTCCTCTACTGCACATTTATTTTTTGTAAGTTGTAAAATGCTATTCTTTTTTCCGAGCTCGTTATTTCTAGTCTCACTTCTGAGCCCATGTTAAGTATAATTATTTTTGTTCGTTGCTGTTGTGTGTGTGTGTGTGCGAGTATAGCTTTGTGTATAAGTTTTCTATGAACTTGCTTATTTCCTTTCCGTCCTGGACGGTCTCGTTTTTCTCGTTTATATTTTTATTATTCTTGTTCAGCCTCTTGAGTTTTTTGTATTTTCATGTTGCAGTTTTCTCTTATTGTATCTTTTATTAGATTTTTAGTATACCTAGTTTCTATTGTATTTTCTAGTCTATTTTTTTACTTCTTTGTTTAGAGTTTTGAACCTGTCTAATATTCGATATGTCCTTTCTCGTCATTCTTTGAGAAGTTTCAAAGTACTGGGTTGGAGTTTAGAGGTTTTTGTTGCTTTTGATTTGGAGCAGACTTTTTTGATCGATGTGTTTATGGTTTCTTTTATTTTGGCGGCTAGTTCATCTACTTGAATTTGTTTTATTGTTTTTATTGGCGTTAGTTTTGTTTCTAATTCATTTCGGTGTTCGATTTGTTTTTGTCTCAGAGTTTCCGTGGTTTGATAGAGTTCTTATTTGATGTTTGTTGCGTTCTATTCTTATGTGTATCTTTTGGTTTTGGTTTCATGAAGGTTCTTGGAAATCTTGGTTTGAGCTGCGCGCCGATGGCCTCTTTGGATATTTGTGGCTCTCCGTCGCCTACGACTGACATTTCAACTCGATTTTTTGTTGTCTTGGAAGACCCAAACGTTGAGCTGCTTCTTCGGTGATAAAGGACGGCTTTGATCCTTGATCGATGAGTACTCGTAACTGCTGTGACATGCTATGTATTGTAATTTCTACCAGAGCTGTGGCGAGAAGGACGGTATCCTCTTGTTTTGTGATTATGCGAGCTTGTTGACATCTAGGTGGCTCTTCTGTCAAAACTAAGTGCGTTTATATGGGCATTTTGCAGCCCCTGGTTGATTGTTTGGATGTTTTTTTTTTGGTTCAGGTGCGCGTGTTGATGGCGACTGCAAGTGCTGCATTTTGTCTGACTGTAACATTTTCTGTTGACGTCATAGTTCACGCATTTGAGACACAGGCAATTTTCTTTAACATAGCCGTTCCTTTGTGCAATTGAGAGAGTTTTGAAATTTTAGTAGTAGTAAATATGGTATTTTTTCTGACATTGATTATAAATACTTAGATCTTTGGAAGGAACTCATAAAGATCTTGTAGTCTTGCGTTTCGTGTGTTTTCGTGACGGTGGACGTTGGAGGCTCAGTTCATAATTTTTATTGGTTTCTGGGTCCCATTGGAGAATTATAATATGGCTCGAAGGGACGGGTTTACCTCGAAGATAATTTTGCCCAATATTTTCGACAGCGGTTTTGTAGTTATATAGTTTTTCATATAATTTTTTGTAGGTAGATTAAAGTTAATACTTGTCGTAGCTGAATCTGATTTTATTAACAAATTAACGAGTGTATGTACAAAACAAACTACTTAACTAATTATTAATTTTAGTTCAGTTACCTATTGAAATAATGATTATGCGTGATATAACTGATATAGCAGAAATTGTTATTGCCTGACTTGGTTGTCTGGTCAACAACCGCTCGACTTGGAATTTTGCTGTGTTGAAACTTTATTATTTAATAATATTTTGCGGATGTAAAGATTTTTAGGAAATTCAATAGTTCTAATTCTAATTATAAATTATATGACCATAAGTATGGTTAATCTTCTGATTGGATAGCTGTAATCCTGTTAGTTCCAGGAAAGTTCACCATTTATAGAGCCTCTTTCAGTTTCATGCATTTTTTTTAGGATACAATCAAGTTTTGTCACGATGCCAATTTATAAAAAAAAATCATGTGTAAAATCTACACGCGGTAGAAGCCAAACCTTCATAAAACTAAACGTGGTGTTCCCAAGCAGTCAGCTATCCAAGTACTAACCACGCGCGACGTTGCATAACTTCAGTGATCGGACGAGAACTACGTTTTACTTTTACGTTTAACAAACATATAACAACTGTATAACTGTGTTTACCTCATTCTCTTGTAGGCTACATCCTATAGATCTATATGTTCGTCTCTTTTTAGTGTCGCTTTTTAGTTTCACCGAGTCACAAATCACCCTAGTGCTAAAGACGTTTTCACTTCAATAATATTTTACCAATAAGCTTTAGCCTCAAATGTTAAAATTTTATTAATTTTGCATGCCATTCTACGAACTGTTAATAATATCTCTCGCCATTGTTCAAATTATTTCATCCAATAGCATAATATGGCTTAAACTGATTAGCGCACATATATTTTAATTATAATATTAAATTTAAATTGCTAATGAATTTCATTTAATATATTAAAATGCAATATGGATTGAACTAGTATTATTTATGTTATTAATGTGAAAAGTGTCATTTTATTCTTTAGGGAAATTGGAACACGAGCGTAGCGAGCAAACTCTTTGATACCTGCATTATACACATTTGTTTCAGCAAACATTATTAAACAACATTTTTTACAACATTAAACGAATTAAAACGAGTGGATATAAATTAAAACAATACATGTAGAAATACAAACAAACATATATAGTCAAAACGGCACAACGATTTCTTCAAAAAGGGAACATACCTTGAAAATAAAACAACTGCACTCTATAGTGGCAGATCACACAATGTATGCGGAATGCTTGTTATCATTTTAATTCCTAAACGGTAATTTTTTTCTCACGCAAAACATATCGATTCGTTCTCTTTAAAGAAACAATAATATTTTTGATTTTGCTTGAATTTGCCGCTTAAAATACAACACGATTACATGACACAAGTAGAGAATGTACCACTTTAATTTTTGCCTATTAAGTTGTATATATTACTGAGTCCTCCAATATCAGTACGGTCGTTTATCGCATTTTTATCTTTTTTTATTTCTATCATTTCTTTTATAATTAATTTCTGATAATTTTGGTCTTTGTTTAAAATTTGAGTTTTATTGAAGTTAAAGCAATGTTTCTCGTTTTTTTGATGTTTGTCAAGAGCTGTAGACGCATTTTTCGTGTACTTATGTCCGTTTAGTCTGTTTTTTAGTAATTGGCTCGTCATTCCTATGTATGTACTTGGACAGTTTTCGCAAGGGATGGAATAGACAACATTTGAGTTCTTCATAACCG
>JAEQML010084758.1:0-10037 GCA_016904865.1 Pissodes strobi | reverse complement strand
TATTTGCAAATTATTACAATTCCCACAATCTTTTTATTTTTCCTGTACTGATAAATTAAGACAAAATTTGATAGAAATCGCAATTGTTGGAACGGTTGGTTGCTATGGAAATGTATATGTCCATAATAATTATAGTTTGACAACTTATGTCAAACGTTTTATTCCCATGGAGACTAATCACTTTGCTGCCTAGGCAGCAAAGTACTTACTTTGCTGCCTAGACAGGAAAAGTAACACTTTGCTGATTGATATGTGTCTGCAAAATTGATATTTGCTGTCAATCGGAGAAAAAATATATATTTGTATCCAATTGGTGATAACATTATATTTGTATACCTACTTACGTTCGAAACCAGTTCACCCGGAATTCCTAAAGGATCTTGATTAATACTGATGGCGTATTTATTCAGAAGAATCTGTTTTAGTTCTGGTCGAATGGTATTTAAGTCTACTGACATTATTAGAGGCGCTGCTAACAATGACCAGATCGTCATCTGACTTTTGCTTTGTTCGAGGCTTAGTCCAAAGTTGCCTATAATGAGCTACAAAAAAAAACATTTTTAATAAGAATTCCTGTCTTGATTAGGATAATTACAATAAATAAATTCATAAAGTGTTGTTTTTATTCTAATTAGAAGGTACCATCGTGCCCGAAAAAAACTAGGACAACTAATAATATTTCAATCTCCTAGAGTATTGGCCACGAACACCAGTCGTCAGATTGATTTATATTCTGAATGCCATAAAAAAACACTTTTTTGTCATACGCTCCCAAAAATAGCTATTTTACGGACTCATTTGAGTCCGTAAAATGCTTCTTTTTAGGCCTAGTCCCTAAAAGTCGTCATGGCAACTTTTACGGACTATTCCAAAATTCCTGAATATGTCTAAATGTCAAATTTCGAATGACATGACAAAATTGTCAAATAGTTGCTACGATATCAAATTCTAAGCTAACTTTGTCGTACATTATGATTTCAAATATTATGGTAAATTTGCAAATTTAGGCGTTCTGAAGAATTGCAAAAAGTTTATAAATAAAAATTAAATTTTGGGAGCGTATGACAAAAAATAGTGTTTGTCACACGTACCTAAATGAAGTTTTTCAGGACTCATCTGCTATTCCGGACTCGGCTAACGCCTCGTCCGGAAACAGCAATGATTCGTCCTGAAAAACTCCATTTTAGGTACTTGTAACAAAAATAACTATTTTGATTGACGGGCACAAAATTAGGAATATTGCAGAAGAATTAAAGATTGATAAATACTCCGTTTTGTTGCCTAAGAAGAAAATATCACAGCATGAAACACTTGCAAGAAAAGTTGGTTCTGATCGGCTTAAAGTTTCAATGCTGAAGACTTATAATTAATAAATTTTTTAAGAAATTGGTTTCGGACAGCACTGAAACCGAAGGTAGACATGGATCGTCCAATACAGTTCGAAGAAGAGCTCAAAACTCCGACATAAATTATTGTCGATGTTCTCCACGTAAAATTTTCTTGGCCGAAAGTAACAAACAAATCAGACTCGATTTTGCCCATGAGTATTTAAATCAAAACAATTTATGGGAAAATCTTTAGACGAAAAAACATTTCAGCCTTGTAGCAATAGCAGAATTCGAGTCTACAGGCCCCCTGCAACAATGTATGATGGAAGATATACACAAAGTGGACGATTTTCAGTTAATGTATGTAGTAGTAGTAGTGTAGAGAAGGGTAAATGCAGAATTATATCGAAACATATTTGGGTATTATACGACAATGATTTTGACGTGACGCTTTTCTGCTAAATTTCGATGGATTAAAGGTTAAGCAATGCAGCCATATATCTGTTATCTAGAGGTACTTCGGAGAAGTTTTCGATCCTTGCCCATTAAGCCGGATTTGCTTGCTTGGTGATTTCAACTTACTTTATGGAGTAGGGGAACATGGCCAGTATGGATCTGCTATGGTACCGATTGGAGCACCTCCAAGCGAGGTTGAATCCATTGATGTTTTAAGTAATATGCAGTGGCGGATTTACCCTAAGGCCCGGTAGGCCCGGGCCTAGGGCGGCCAGATTTTAAGTTGGCAATAAAGTAATTTCATTATATATGTCTATATGGTGGATGCTGAGAAAGGGGCGGCTGATAGCTTGGGGCCTAGGGCGGCCGAGACTGCAAATCCGCCACTGGCAATATGTGTGCTTTGCATAATTTGTTTCAAGTAATACTATTAAGAATGATCATGGTACACTGTTGGATCTGGTGATTTCCTCGGACATGAGGGTAGTTCAAGCCGATGAGGTGCTGGTTCCACTAGATGGCTATCACCCTGCTCTCTGTGTTTAGTTGTCCAATTTATCTAACCGCAGAAATAACGATTTGGAAGACCATGCCGATGGGTTTTATAGCTGTTATAAACGTGGAAACTATCGTGCTATAAATGAATTTTTGGTCACCGTGAACTGGGAAGAATGCTATGGTTGCAATATTTTATGATGTTTTGTATTTTGTAATAGAATATTTTGTACCACTTAAGAGAATTTCTTCCAGGAAGTTTTCTAGATGGTTTTCAACAGAGTTGAAAGACAACATAATTAACAAGAAAATTGCACACAGGATATATAAACAACAACCTAGTACTATCGGGAATTTAGCAAATTAAGGACGATTTGAGAGAATTTGTCTAAGGTGCCTTATGGCAACTATGTGAATGCCATTGAGCTTAACCTTATTAAAAACAGGGTTAAACACGTCTATAAAGCTTAAATCAAGGGAGTTTCCTAAAGAATTTCCCTATAATGTATTTAAAAGTGGTGAGAGACAGCAAATTGCTAATTACTTTGCTGATTTTTTTGCTGGTGCTATAGCACTTCTATGTGATATCAATAAGCTCTCTTCACATACCCGACTGTCTGATACTCATAAAAAGTTAGATTCATTGGACATAAATAAAGGCCCAGAGCCGGAAGGGGTCCATCCAATTTTTCTAAAAAGCCTAAGCTTTATACGTTCAGACCCTCTTTTCAGGATTTTTCAATTGTCTTTGGGACTCGGCATGTTTCCTGATTGCTGGAAATCTAGCTATGTGTCTCCGATCTTTAAGTCTGCCTTTAGGTCCGACGTGAAGAACTATCAATCAATTAGTATTTTAAGCACAATTTCCAAGCTGTTTGAAAGTATTGTGACTGACTATCTCTCATCGACATTGAATGGAGTTATTATGAGTTCATATTTTGGTTTTCTACCAAAGAAATCAGCTGAGCTTAATCTCCTACTTTACACTGATTACCTGTCTGCTGCCCTGGAGGGTGGGTGTCAGGTTCACTCGATCTACACGGACTTCTCCAAAGCGTTTGACAAGTTTAATCAATAAAGTCTTATTTCCAAACTCAGGATAATTGGGGTGAATGGACCTTTGCTTGACTGGATTGAAAGTTATTAAGTAACATATCCCATATTGTGCGTTACAACAATTTTCAGTCCTATAACATCATAATAACTTCAGGAGTACCACAGTGCCTCCGATTTTTTTTTGTATGGCAGTGGCACACACACTAAAGGGAGACCCTATGGCGCTCGACGAGCGGTGTGTGTGCGAAGATGTTGATTGACACGATTCTTGAATAGCTGTAGGTTGTAAGTAGTGGGAAACAGATGTCCTGGGAGTGAGTTCCACAGTGATGCAGTGCGCCAGACAAAGGAGTTCTTGTAAAGCGATGTTCTAGGTGTTTCCAGTTGTACGACGAACCGGTGCGCTCTTGCCGTCTGTCGTGACCGTCTGACAAAAGTTTCCAGGGGCGGGAAGAGGCGGGCCAAATCCTAGGAACATCTGCCGTGAAAGTATCTGTAAAACAGAGACATCTCGGCCATATGTCTGCGGTGTTCCAGACTATCCAGATTCCGGGTCAAGTCCGGGTCGCCGACGAGACGCACAGCTCACTTCTTAATGGAATCCAGCAGCTTTAGGGTGTGCTTTGGTGCGGCACCCCAGATATGTGAGCAATATTCTAAGCACGGTCTTATTTGCGCTTTGTAGAGCAAGAGCAACTGCTGCGGTGTATAGAATAGCGCGCCAAGCTTCTGGGAGGCTGATTTTGCGATGTTAGCAACGTGGTCATGCCAGGACATATTGCTGTTGACCGAGACATCCAGCAGTCCGATTGACGAGGATGAAGGAATGGTTGATCCTGCCATAACGATGTCAGGGCCCGCTGTACTGGCCCTCTTGGTAAACGTTGCTGCTTGGGTCTTTGCTGCATTGAACTGGACCAAATTTCGATTTATTGCCGTAATCTGCTCCTGTCTACGGTGATGAGTCTCAGTCGCTGGTAAGGGTTTTTCTGATCTAAAGTGGGAGACCAGGGTACTGTCATCTGCAAAACTGTAAACAGGATTATTTGGGACCATTGTTATTTAACGTTTTCATTAATGATATCCAGGATTGTTTTGAATATGGGGAGTTCTGCCTTTTTGCAGATGAATTAAATTTGTATAGGACTGTGAAGTAAGTCTGTATAGGATTGTTTAGGCCTGCAGTGTGACCTAGACAGGTTGGTCTCTTGGTGTGATAGGAATGGTATGGAGCTTAAGGTCAATAAATGCGGTTATATATTATCTAATAGATCCAGAAACAACTTACTGTTTATTTAGTAAAAAATACACACTTTACCAGGGTTATTACTATCCGAGACCCGAGGGTTTTGTTTGACAAAACCCTTAGATTTGTGGAGCACATTAGTGACGTTTCTGTCAAGTTAACAAAGTTGCTTGGATTCTTAAATAGAGCATCTACTGATTTTAATAATATCAGAACTGTGAAGCAACTTTATACAATTATTGTGAGCCATCATTTAGAATATGCTTCATCTGTTTGATCACCTGGCTACTGTGTTCATAAAAAAAGAATAGAGGCGGTGCAACACCAGTGTTTGCATTTTGTCGGATACAAGTTTCAACTTGACCTCACTTTACTTTAGGATAGAAAGTCTACTTGGAATTGACACACTAGAGGAGAGGAGGGTAAAGAAAGTCCCCCAGTTACTGTTCAACTTGATAAATAATAATCTGCAGTGTTCTAGTCCTCTTGAGAGTATTGGGTTTCACGCGACACGTAGCATTATCACATTTCACATTCCCTTCGATAAGACAAATCATGGTCTGAACTCACCCATCACAAGACTTTGCCGGTTGGGTAATGAAACTGAACATGATTTTTTTCATATCACACAACCAATTTCTTAAAACTTATCTAGTTAAGCCATTGATCTTTTATGTTTTAGTTTTAAAATTTGCATTGTTTTCCTTTATAACAAGCTGGGTGTACTATTGTAAAGTGGGCTAAGCCCGTAATGAATAAATAAATAAATAAACTGATTTTAATAGATGATCAATATATTTATTTTTTTCTTTCATCAACAGCAAAATTAGCTAATTAGAGATACTCACTTACAAAACTAAAACTGAGCAGAACAACAAACTACCTATATTGCAACTTTTGCTCAACTAACTCCTTAAAGGATTTTTAAAAACTAATTAAGTGAATGTCAGAAGCAGACATATTAAAGAAATGACACATCTGGTACAATGGGGAACGTATGTGTTGTTCTAGGGAAACTCAAAGTAAAAAGGTTCTAATATTGAATTAATTTACCACAAAAATGATAGCTACCCGAGAATCTGGGGACTGTAAAGAGCTTATGCAAAATGAACAGACAAGTTCTGATTTTTCTCTTCTCTTAATATATCAATATTTCTATAACTTCTAACACTAAAAATATACCTTTAAATTAATGTAGGCAATACTAACCCTCATTAAAAATAAATTTAAAAAAATCCTATTAAAAAACTTATTCTTACACTCTTTTTTTTGATAATCAAACCAGAGTATCAAATAATTTATAAATTGCATCAATGCCAAAACATTTTTCATTTCCGTCGATAAATCCCATTGTTCTCTGTGGAGTACTCATTTCAGCTTATCATGTATTCGATGCTAGAGACATTCCGGTTTAATGAAAAATACACACATGGGTATTTACCAACAGTCAAATTAAAACCATTAATGCCACACAAGTCGTATGGTAATTTATCACATTCCTCATAAGAATTGATTTCTAAAAACACTTGGAAATCATCATCGAATGTTAAAGCATTGGAATGGCTAACTGTCTCGACAATATCATGTACGGCCACTAGAAGAAGTAATGGAGCCTGCAAGCTCATACCTTGCGGCACTATTTTCTACTAGTTGAATAAGTTTTGATTAAACGAAATTGATTATTTATGGAGTGACATCCATAATGGACAATGCTTTTAATTTTAGGTAATTCCTTTTCCTTGCCCATATCAGTATAAATGACATTTCCTTGGAGTCTGTTATTAAAACATTCATGCATTCATTTCTATTTCAGATCATGATATCACATTTTTTATAGGTTGCTATTATATACTATTTGATATTATATTATTATACCTACCATATCTGGATCGTTCCAGTGACCAGGACCAGCAAATTGTCGCAGAAACTTTTGATTGTCAGCAAACCAGGTAGCGATGTCTCGCACATCTTCCCATTTGTCATCAATGTCTCCATAATTCCTCCATAAGTTGCAGTGTTCAACTGCCATAGTATAATTAGCCTAGAAAAGTAAAAGAGTGTTGTTTTAATTAATTTTCACCATTTTCACTGAATGAAAATGTAAGGCTATAAATAGAGGATTTTAAAGGTTTGCATTGGAACAATTGTGGAGCAGATATTGATTATGACTTTGGTCTTATAGTATCCGATAAAAAAAAAAGTTAGACATGATTTCGCTTTAAAGATGAAGAAATTATATCCAATAAATCCAAAACAAAACGAAAAATTCTTACTACAGAAAATCCTACATTATATAGCAGAAATGTATTCAAAATATTGAAATTTTGATACAAATACGACAATTCCAATATAATTTCAGAACACTTACATCCAAGCCTTTGTAGGCTGGAAAACTGCAAGAGAATACTATTGGACGTCCGGTAGCATTCAAATATTTGGCCATTTGTGCGTAACCTGCAATAATAGATATCATTAAAAGTGCGGTTTATGGATATATTATGAATTCTTCTTGGTGTGCATCAGTAGAGCGGGATACTCTCAGGTAGTTTAGGTTACTACATCAGTACCTCTACTTATAATTGCTTTGACATAATATATGTATTAAATGATTTGTATAAAAAATACCTTCTTCCATTCCATCGGTCTCAGCATAACATCCGTCCAATTTAAGATAATCTATGCCCCATTCTGCAAAAGTTTCTGCGTCTAGTTGCAAGTAATCTATGCTTCCAGGATATCCTCCACAAGTAAGCGTTCCATAATCACCATAAATCCCAAGCTTTAGCCCACGATTATGAACCTAAAATATGTGACTTGGACTTAATTTTTATTACGTCATCAATTTGACATTTTGAATACCGCCTATTTACTCATTACTGTTTTAAATGAAAATTATATTAACAAGTATCTAAGCAGACAACGTCACAGTATCATCTAATACAAACCACAACCAAAAATAAAATAACTTTATGTAATCATTGTTGTGGTTGAACTGAGCGCAACTGGAACAGGAATCATATTAACTAAGTCATGAGAATTAATATTTTGAACAAAATTAGAATAGTGTGAATAAATCATGAGTTTCAAAATTGAAGAAAGTTGGAAACAGTGATGTCAGTTTGACTAATTTAGTTCTTATGTCGTTTTTTTTCCAATTAGGGAATTTTGTTTTTTGCGGACTTAGTATTTTTCTCAATTTTTTTTAAGATAGATTAGCTAAGCTGGTTGGCAAATGTTAAATCGAATACGGCTTTCACGGTTTCACTATGAGACAGGGTTGATTTATAAGTTAACCAAAGAGGTCAAAATGAAGCTATAAAACTATCGTGTAAACTTCTGGCACTGAGTATCAACTGCACCGATGTCGGATTTATGGGGGAGGTAGTTAAGAAAAGGAATTGGCTGTGAGCTGTGATTAATTACCTATATCAAGTTTAAAAATTTAATATAAATGCTAGCGGCAAAATTGCCTAATAAGTATTGTTTTATTAAGAGGTATATAATAGTGACCGATGGCTATTCGACTAGCTCAAGGAAGCACATATTTCGTACGCAATTGGAAATAGATAAATATAATGATTTTCGAAAATCAAACAGTAATTCGATCTTTAAAACGTTGATACTCCTTGCCTCTGGCTCATTTATGATTTGACCACAATTACAGAGGATATTAGTTTTGAAAATAGAAAACGATAATGAAGAATTAAAAAAAAAAACGAAGACACCGGTATTCGAAACATGGTCAGTCGTATTTTTATGGATGGGTCAATGAAAAGAAATTATCGCATCGCATTCAGTTTCCAAGTTCAAAGGACTTCATAGTGCCTGAGCAACTACAGGGATTTTTCACCGTTTTTTTTATATTTTTGTAGAGTACTTGGTACATGGCGCTGGTATAGCTTTCGTTAGTACCAAGATTGACCGAAATGCATTTTAGTTGGCATCTAACTGCCATACTTACGTAGTTCGCTAAATCTTTGATGCCACTAGGAAATCTATCTGGATCTGCTTGTAGTCGGTTATTTGAATCTCTAGATTTATCTGACCAACAATCATCTATAATAATGTATTCGTAGCCTGCTTCTAGGTAACCATCGCTGGCCATTTTGTCTGCGATTCGTTTAAATAATTTTTCACTAAAATATCAGGATTGCGTGTTAATAATTAGTTCGACGTTTTTTCAAATATTGGTCTATTACATATTATATTATTCTTTTTTTTAAGTTATCCTAATAATATTCATATTTATTCTAGCGAAGAGGTTTGGTTTTTTACTTAACAAGTATGTTTGTTTAGTGTTGCCAACCACAGAGAAATTTCCTTTTTTGCAGGATTTTTTATTATCTAAATAGGAAAAAGAGGCACAGATGTAATTTCACAAAAATTCTTTACTTGTATAAATATTGGGAGAATATTATTCACTTTTTTGGGATATGAAATTTTGCATGTTAACCGTAAACTGCCTTTTTTGCTCACAAAATTGCTTAAAAGTAAAAGTGTTGGTTTGCATTTTCAATTGTCGAGAATACATAAATTAATGTTATAACTATAACCGTTTGCATTCTCATTAATTATTGAGGTTTCTCATCGTAAATATGTCATTGAAAAAGGAATTTTTTGATTTAACGGGAATTTTTCATATCACCAGTCAACAGAGGGAAAAATGCTACTCGAAGGTTGGCAATAGTGTATGCATGCATCTGTATATACAGTATGTCCCGCTTTTAAAAAATTCGCCCTAATTTATCAGCTATTAGCGGTGCGATATTGTTCAAATTTACGTGTTAAGTAAAATTAAATATTTTTTGGCCTAATAAAAATGTACACTCATCATTGGCGTTCTGTTTGAGGGGATAATATCTCAGTGCTTAAATTAAATATTTTTGGTTATCATATTTGGATTCAGCTTCGTTAAAATCATTCTAATAAAAAATTTGTATTTATTAAAAAACATATAACTAGAAAACCATCAAATTTTGAGAAACGTTTGACATTACGTTTTTACTATTTCACTTCTAGAAAAAGTTGTACTAAATTATTATAGTGTTCTGTTTGCCAGTGAAGCGCATGTTTCATAAACTACTTAACAGACATTTTGAGTCATCTCTCCTTGTGTAACACGGGAGTTCCCTAACGTTAAACTTATATGACTAACTTAAAATCTATTCTTTCTCCGATTGACAGCAAATATTAATCTACTAGGCTCATATCAATCAGCAAAATATTACTTTTCCTGCCTTGGCAGCAAAGTAAGTAATTTTCTGCCTAGGCAGCAAAATGATTAGTCTCCATGGGAATAAAACGTTTGACATAAGTTGTCAAACTAATTATTATGGACATATACATTTCCATAGCAACCAACCGTTCCAACAATTGCGAGTTCTATCAAATTTTGTTTTAATTTATCACTACAGGAAAAATAAAAAGATTGTGGGAATTGTAATAATTTGCAAATA
>JAEQML010084757.1:0-10037 GCA_016904865.1 Pissodes strobi | reverse complement strand
TCAAGAGTAATTACTAACAATTAATTTAAATTTGAATATAAAAAAAAACAACAACCATTATATTGAGGATTGGTGTTAGTAGCTATGTACTTACCGGTCATAATCTTTACAGCAAATTTGAAGAAAGATTTTCCATCTCCAGACCTTATTGAACAGGCACGATATGCACAAGAAATACCCGGCATGATTATACACTTATTCAGTTTTAAAATTCTGAAATTACGAGTATTACAACACAATTCCAAACTAAAACGCACTTATCAGAATTCGTAATTGACGCGCTACAACAAAAGTCAGTTTGACGGAAGGACTTCATATTTCGCACATGCGCAGCAAAATTTGGTCCCCCAGCTGTCGCTACTCGTTGGTTTGTTATACTCCGGTTTGATGGAGTCTTGGCGGATTAATTTTGAAACGTCAAATATGTGAAATGTTTGCTTTTCCATTCTGAACAAGTTTGTAAATGATACGTTCATGAAATTCTTCTATAGAAGCCTCATACGCATCGGAATTCCTACACAGATGTGCCCCAAATGGGAATAATGGGATTTGGTAGCATAAATTATCCTGAACATATTCATCAAAAAAATACCATTAGTTTGTTTATCTCCAGAGGCCACCATTTTGTCATTAAAAATATGAGTAAACGTTCTGTCTGTACTGATAATTTTTAAATAAATATGCAAAATATCTATGTTCTTTTCTAGCAAAGCAACACATGTTATGTCGTTCTACGGTATTTTGGCGAAGACAGAAGCTGAATTTGTGGTGGGGTGCCCGCTTGGCACTTACTTCAGGCACGGCACATAGTTGTTATATGTGCCCATAGAAAAATATATATAGGGGGACCGTGCTTCAGGATTACTTGTTGTTAACCGTGGTTACTCGTCAAAATGGTGTAAGTTGGTGCAGGATGGTGGGACAATGGCGAACTGGCGAAAAAATTGTAAACAAATCAAAACTTAACCTACAATTTTGTTAAGCTGTTGCTGCCCAAGGCCCAAGACAATTTTGTAAGAAAACCATGAAAAATGCAATAATACTTTGTGATCACAAAGGTGAGATGGCTTTTTCTTTCGCTGCTGCATGATTATTTGGTGGAGCAACACTGACGTACACCAAGTGCAGTTGGTGTAGGTGAAAGAAAAACACCTCATATAAAGCGCTTTGATAAAAAAAAATTTGATGACGTCATGATTTATTGTTAGTTATTTACCGGCTTGCCTCGATCTCCCGCGTAGGGTTGCCGATCTTTCAGAAAAGTATCGATTCCTGGGATCGATCCAAATCGAAAGCAACAGAATCGATTCGCGATTAAATCGGATATAGTAAAATCGATCTTTAAGAAAATCGATCTTTAGTTTGTTAGTTAGTTAATACTTAAGAATTTGCGATGCAATAATATTAATGATTAGGTACAACGTATTACGCCACATAGGTACTATTCTATTAAAAATATAATTAAAAGTACTTAAAACAAACTTACCTATACAAAAATACTGCTGCACTATAGCTTACAAAACGAGCAATAACTGGACTATTGTTTCAAATGTCTTACACACATTAATCAGTGCAAACAGCAATCATAAATAGAGAAATAACAGTCTTTATCAATTTAACGACGAAGAAAATTTCAAAAAATATGTTAAAATAGGGTCACTGAAACACCCTCAATTGAATCGCAATGATAAAAGAAAAAATGATATAATGGCTATACTCGGCGCGCCGAACAGATTCACCAATCGCGGAAACAATTCGTCTTATTTTATGATTGAATCGACCCAATGTTTTGTTTTTCATTTCGATTTTTTTTATCCATAATACAAAAAATAAAAATAGAGTGTGTTAATCAAAGTTCCTGTGTTTGGAATCAATGGAATCATAAAATAAGAAGAATTATTGTATCCGTGTTTTCCGTGTTTGGTGAATCTGTTCGGCGCGTCGAGTATAGGTTATTAAATGGCATACGCACGCGGCACGATAACCTATGCAGTATCACAGTTTATACCGTACGGGTACGGTATAAACTGTGACAGTATTACAGTTAGCTTAGCATTTTAGAATTCTCCCGAACGCGCGCAGAGGATTCCCGGAATAATATGGTTACGAATTTGTGATTACGATGTTGCCGATTGCCTTGCCTGTATCGCATATCATTTGCATTCAATAATTTATTAATTTCGACGAGGCCGAAACCCCAAAATATCAGTATCAGTCATAATCATAAAATTGTAAGTATCGATTCTAAAAATCTAAAATCGCTTTCAAAAAGATCGATCTTCGATTAAATCGACCCAAAGAGAATCGATTCAAAAGATCGATTTTTTAACTAAAAAAAATCGATCTTCCAAAAGATCGATTCTAGATCGGCAACCCTACTCCCGCGTAATATTGAGATAGGAACGAGTAAATTAATTGATTATTTTCTTGTCGTTTTATTGTAATTGTAATGTATATGAAAGGACTGAGGTAAAAGTATACCTGTGTATATAATATGAAGTACAAAATGTACAGAGGAGATGGAAAAACATCACCTGTCTATAAAACAAAGTACTTAAGAGTACCGAGGTGCGGAAATAAATACCCACCTGTTCTTAACTAAAAGTACACAAAGAGTACCTAGACGAGAAAAGCTCGCCTGTCTTGTTAAAAGTAAGAGATTGTTGTAAAAATATTCGAGAAAATATGTGAATTAGTTTGTATTAATACAGAGTCAGTGACATTATTGAAAAAAATAAGGAAATAGAAAAAGGATTTAAGTTATTTTTCGCGATGTACCTTATCTAATTTCATGAGACAGTACCTAGTACCTATACAGGAAAATGAATTAATATTTAAACGGACATTTTGTGCCGATAGCTATTTTGGAAGAAAATAAATAGTCGTTAGTTTTATTTTCAGTATTTTAATTTTACATAACTTTTCGGTCAAGTAAAATAGTTTGCTTCGTAGGCAAAATAATATTGATAATTACATTTCTGTGCTTAAAAAGAGCATATAGCATTATTATAAACCAGACATATAAAAAAAAAAACAGTTTGCGAAATTCTATATAGTGAACCATAAGATTATATAAACAGGCTTATATAAGAGTCTTTCTCATGCAGTGTTTATTTTAATATACCAAGAATCAAATACAGACTAAAAGTTATATAACACCTTATCTTTAATGAGGATCTTTTTGTATACCAATATTTTTCATGAATTATGTCATACCGAATGGTTGCAGTTACAAATTAATGTATATTTCAATAGAGAGAAAAATATTTAAACTACCTAAATATTAAATATGTCATATTTTCTTTTAGGAAAATGGCAAACATTTCTTCTTTGGAAAATTTTGATTGCGATGGTGAAGCTAGCTCAGTAGGATCACGATGGCAAAAGTGGAAGAGAGCCTTAGATATATATTTAGATGCAGCTAGCATTGAAAATCCAGCCAAAAAAAGGGCAATGTTATTACACTTTGGGGGACTAGCACTTCAGGAAATCTTTTATAACCTACCCGGAGCAAATATTAGTGAGCCTAGTGAAGGACATGATGTTTATACCATCGCGCTTGAAAAGTTGGATGAATACTTTGCCCCCAAGCAAAGTAAAGTATATGAAAGGCATTTATTTAGATTATTAAAACAAGAAAATGAAGAAAAATTTGAAAGATTTTTAGTACGACTCCGTCATCAAGCTGAAAAATGCCAGTTTAAAGATTACGATGAGCAGTTGATCGACCAAATAGTGGAAAAATGCTCGTCAATTGACTTAAGGAAAAAAATATTAGCTACTGGAGACGCAATTACGCTGAATGCGATTATTGCCGAAGCAAATTCCATGGAGACCATCGAAAGACAGCTCACAGTCTTTAGAGAAACATCGACGCCGATGTCTAATTCTTCATTATCAGTCAATCAACTCTCAGACCAATCAAGAGCCAGAATACCATATAGGAAAAAATGTTCACGGTGCGGTTCCGAGGAAAAACCGGGTAAGCACAAATGCCCAGCCATGGAAATTGTTTGTGGGAAATGTAACTTCAAAGGACACTTTGCAAAGTTCTGTCAATCCAAAAGAAAATTTCAACCTGCAAGTAAACCGCATACGTCATCATCATACAAGAGGTTTAAATCAAGACAACCAAGTAGGGAAGGAGTGGATAACGTTTCTGAAAATGAAGAAGCAGAGTACGTTTTTCATATCGATGGCGATGACGTAATTAGCTGTGAAGTAGGTGGGATTTTCATTAATATGTTAATTGATTCGGGAAGTAAGTCAAATATTATTTCCGATAGAACTTGGGAACAGCTAAAAAAATCAGGCATTTCAGTAACCAATCAAATTAAATGCCCAAACAAATCTCTCTTTGCTTATGGATCAAAAGACCCCTTGCATATTGTGGGTTCATTTGAAGCTATTATTAAAATTGGTCCTAAGAAAGAAAAGGCAACCTTTTATGTTATTAGAAATGGCAAGAGAAATTTGTTGGGGAAAAACACTGCGATTTCTTTAGGCGTTCTTAGGGTAGGGTTAGATATAAGTAATATTCAAATTGAACCTTTTCCAAAGTTTAAAGACGTAGTGGTAGAAATCCCTATTGACGATTCAGTAAAACCAGTTAGTCAACCATATAGAAGGGTACATATTCCGTTGGAATCAAAAATAAATAAAAAACTAGAAGAACTTATTGACTTAGATATAATAGAAGAAGTAAAAGGACCATCGGAATGGGTATCTGCCATAGTGCCAGTTTTGAAAGAAAACGGTGATGTAAGGATATGTATTGATATGCGTAAAGCCAATAAAGCTATACTTCGGGAAAATTATCCACTTCCCACAATGGACACACTTTTACCAAATTTCAGAAAAGCCAGATTATTTTCCAAATTAGATATTAAAAACGCCTTTCATCAAATAGAAATATCGCCAAGGTCTCGAAACATAACTACGTTTATTAGTAGTAAAGGTCTTTATAGGTATAAAAGGCTTCTGTTTGGGATAAATGCTGCACCAGAAATATTCCAAAAGATTCTTGAAAAATTATTATTGCCATGCCATGGCGCTGTAAATTTTATTGATGATATTCTGGTTTACGGAAGTAATGAAAAAGAACATGATCAAAGGCTTCAATTTACACTTAGAGTTTTAAATGAAAATAACGTGCTGCTTAACAAAGATAAATGCATTTTTAGATCGAAACACATAAAATTTCTTGGTCATATGTTATCCCCAACAGGAGTACGACCTTTGGAAAACTATGTTAATGTAGTTAAAACATTTAGGAAGCCATTAACAATTGATGAAGTACATAGCTTCTTAGGGTTAGTTAATTTCATTGGCAAATGGATACCAAATCTAGCTACATTAACCGAACCTTTAAGGAAACTACTCAGACTTAAACTAGGGAAACATTCAAATATAACAAAGCACTGGGGAAACGACCAGATAAAAGCTTTTGAAAAATTAAAAGAATCACTCTCTAAAATTAGCACATTAGGTTATTACGATCCTAACGATAGAACTCAAGTCGTGGCAGACGCAAGTCCGGTCGGGTTAGGAGCCGTTTTAATTCAGTTTAATAAAAATGAACCTAGAATAATTGCTTATGGGAACAAAAGTCTTACGGACGCCGAAAAGAGATATTGCCAAACCGAAAAAGAAGCCCTAGCACTGGTCTGGGCCGTCGAACATTTCAAGATATATTTATATGGTAAAGAGGGGTTTGAACTTGTCACTGATCATAAGCCTTTGGAAATAATCTTTGGTCCCAAATCACGTACATGTGCACGTATTGAGCGTTGGGTTCTGCGGTTGCAATCATTTAACTACAATGTAATCTACCGACCAGGAAAAAACAACATTGCAGATCCCCTGTCCCGTTTGTGTCAAATCAATACATGCACACCGTTTGAAAGCTATGATTATGTCAACCAAATTGTCGAGTATTCTCGCCCAATAGCTGTAACTCTTCAAGAAATTCGGGAAAACTCTGAAACGGACGATGAAATCACACAAATAAAGACTGGAATTGACACAAATGTATGGAATGACCCAATAAAATATTGTCAAGTTTTTCGGGATGAATTTTGCACTTGCGATGGAATTCTCCTTAGGGGTACCAAGATAGTTGTTCCAATTAAGCTAAGGCAGAGGGTTTTAGACGCCGCCCATGAAGGTCACCCTGGAATTGTCGCCATGAAGGCCAGATTACGCACAAAAGTGTGGTGGCCAAAGATCGATGATCACGCTGAAAAAATAGTCAAGTCGTGCAAAGGTTGCACACTTGTATCAACCCCAACAGCTCCATACCCAATGAAGAGAAGGCAGATTCCCACGGGACCTTGGATAGACGTAGCGGTTGATTTCATGGGACCACTTCCAAATGGTGATTATATTTTTGTCATTGTTGACTATTTTAGTAGGTACAAGGAAATTAAAATTATGAAAAATATTACATCAGCACACACTATAAATGTTTTAAAGGAAATTTTTGCAAGACTTGGTTTTCCAATATCAATTACCTCAGACAATGGTAGACAATTTATAAGCGATGAAATTAAATTATTTTGTGATGAAAATGCTATTAAAATGTATAATACTATACCCTACTGGCCACAGATGAATGGAGAAGTAGAACGCCAGAACCGTGATATTCTGAAAAGACTCAAAATAAGTCAAGCTTTGAGGAAAAACTGGCAACAAGAGCTTATAGACTATCAAATGATGTATAATAGCACCCCCCACACTACAACTGGTAAAACTCCATGTGAATTGTTTTTTCGTAGGCAATTTAGAGATAAACTCCCAAATTCCATGGATACAGAAAATACACAACTAGAGAGTGACGTCACTGACAAAGACCGAATCGAAAAAGAAAAAGGAAGAGAATACGGAGATAGAAAAAGAAGAGCAAATGAAAATATAGATGTGGAAATAGGAGACAAGGTATATCAGAAAAACCTAATAAGAGGAAATAAAATCACGCCGAATTTTGACTCATCATCTCACACTGTAGTAGATAAAAAAGGCGGCGACGTTATCGTGAAAGATGATCACTCCGGACAAGAGTATAGGCGTAATATAGTACATTTAAAGAAAGTAGAAGGGGAATGGAAAGTAGCTGGAAGTGAAAATGCTGATGAAAAATAATTGTTTAATTTTATAATTAAGTTGTAATTTCTACTAAAATATTATATATCTGTTTAGGGTAATGCTATATTGTATTATACACTAGTATATATTTATAGATTAGTATTGTTCATCTTTTTGTACGTACATTTAGGACTTATATATGTTTCAAGGTAATTAGTATTTTCTTAAATATTGTTAAATAGTATTACCAGAAAAAGGGAGAGATGTAATGTATGATGTAAGGTATTGAGATTCGGTGATAGTGACTAATAAAGGAACTCGAGCATGGGCTTGACGATATGGATTTATTCATTAGATAATGAGTAACGGAACAAGCCGATGCTATAGAGTGTAAAGAGAAATAAAGTGTTTTATTTAGAATATATATAGCTCTGTTGTTAACTATAAGTGAGAATACCACAGTAATAATTTCTTAATTTCTAGTGCGTTTGTGTCTAATTAATAGTGATAATATCTATTAGGTTTGTGTTTGAACGTTGTGAGAAACTTTCAAAGTTGATTTGCGGTGTTCTTTGTCAAAGGATCTACTATCTAAATATGTATCTAATTATATAAAGAGTTAGGTCATCTAAACAAAGCGTTAAATAGATAAATTCTGATTAATCAAATAATGCATATGATCTTTTAAAATATTGTGTCTACCAACCAGAAGATATGTACAACATGTGTCTTCAAGATTAAACATAGCTCCATCGCCCAAAAACGCCGATAATGACAAAAGTACAAACAATTATTTAAATATCGGAGCCAGTTCCTTAAAAGTCTAATATACGAACATGTAGACAAAGTTGTTTTATTAATTGATGAAATTTTAATATACATAAGAAACAGGCTAGATTATAAAGGCAAAAGTTTAATTGGTACAGCCTCAAATGATACTTGTGTAATAAGCAACAACTGTAGCTCATGTTCGTCTCTAAAAGATTTTTATTCACAGTACGTATGTGGCAATGAATATGAAAAATATTCTCAAAGCACTTATTTGATCAATTTTTCTAATGTTACTGAACGATTTTGTAAAAAGAAAAACATTACTCGACTGGAAGCGGCGTACGCGTACCGCTTCCAGTCGAGTAATGGCAACGCCGCGGCGTTGCCATTCCTTGTTCCTCAGTATAAAGCCGGTTGGGCAAAATCAGATGGCTCGTGCTTATATTTGCTTTCCTTCCTCCATTTTTTAATTGGCTTCTGCCTCAATAGAAGAAGGCAATGTGCCAACTCACTGAGTCAACCTGTAACTATTTAACCAAAAATTGTGCTTATTCCGACCATTAATTTTTTTTATAACATTTATAAAATCTTTGTTATTACTCGATTGCGTGCATCGTTATATTTGGACGAATGATTGTTTTCGATACTTTTTCTATTGCACTTCTAAACGTCTACAATCTGTAAAAACCATTGCATTTCAATTATTTTTCTAAATACACCATGGTATCATTTTCATTATGCAATTTTGTCACTTTAGCACTTTTTCTATGTAACCAACAGTATGAACAAAATATTTTTCCAAGATTCATCATTTTTATTTATGCGTGGTGTTTGTTGAGTTTGTAAGCTAGATTCTATTTCAAAACAAGTCTTACTTGTCGAGATACAATATCTGAATAAGGTTGAATAGCTCAAGCTCAATCATCATTTCACCCTTCACCCTAAGGATGTATGTGTTCATTACGTTCTTTAAACCACTCTGATGAAATTTGACTTTTTCAAATGGGTGGTTATTTATTATGGCATGGAGAGGTGTTTAGTCAGCCATTTACGTATATATACTAAAATACCCTAATATATAATTTAGATATATTAAAGCATCTCTGGCTTGCGAGTTTCCTTAAGAACCGATCTCGGCAGGTTGCATTTGATTATCACATCTCAGACACATACACCATTAATGCGGAAGTGCCTCAGAGCGCAATACTTTCACCAACTCTATTCCTAATCTATATTAATGACCTGCTGACCGAAACCAATAATCCTTTACAGCTTTGCAGATGTCGGTACCCTTGTCTCCTTTAGATCAGAAAACCCTTTACCAGCAACTGAAACATATCACCGCAGACAGGAGCAGATTACAACAACTAATCAAGATCTGGAGAAGGTTCGAACCTGGTGCGATAGGAATTTGGCCCAGTTCAATGCAGTAAAAATCCAAGCAGCTACGTTTACCAAGAAAGCCAATACGCGGCGGACCCTGATATTATTATGGCAGGATCGACCATTCCTTCATCCTCGTCAATCGGACCACTGGGTGTCTCAGTCAACAGCAACATGTCCTGGCATGGCCACGTTGCTAACATTGCAAAATCAGTCTCGCAGATGCTTGATGCGCAATTTTGCAACAAAAAACTGTATGCTGCTCTTGCTCTACGAAGCGCAAATAAGACCGTGCTTAGAATATTGCTCACACATCTGGGGTGCCACACCTAAACACACCCTAAAGCACTAGATTCCATTCAGAAGAGAGCTGTGCGTCTCGTCGGCAACCCGGGATCTGGATAGTTTGGAACACCGCAGACATGTGGCCGAGATATCCCTGTTTTAAAGATATTTTCACGGCAGATGTTCCCAGGATTTGTCCCGCATCATCTCGTCCCCCTGCCGGACAGACGGCAAGAACGCACCCGTTCGTTGTACAACTGGAAACACCTAGAACGTCGCTTTACAAGGACTCGATCCTTTGTCTGGCGCACCGCATTACCACTGTCTTTATAAGGGGACAATGGCATTACTGTGGAACTCTCTCCCAGGACATCTGTTTCCCCTTAATTATAATCTACAACTATTTAAAAACTGTGTCAATCAACATCTTCCCGCAATCTACCTTTAGTAGTGTGTATGCCAGTCATAAAAAAAAATCGAACCATCCTCCATTTTCTCTACGTGCACATCCACTT